>VSMD01137654.1:0-53925 GCA_008750895.1 Mirza zaza | reverse complement strand
ATGGGGTAGAAGTTGGAAAGACAGCATAGGGGTGTGGGAAGCCACAGCGCTGCCAAGGCAGGTAGGGACTCAACTGCATTTTGATTATAATAAATACTGATTACACCCTTGATGATTTCTGAACAAGCCGTTGTGTCCCAAAGCATTGCTTCCATTAGCAAAATTCTTTATGTTCTTATTTTAGCACACTGTTACTTTATCATTTAAAAAAATTAACACAAATTACTAAGAAAAATAAAATAGCTGTATCTATACTTTTTAACACTGTATAAAAAGGAAATTAAAAATTTACATAGTAAAAGATATTTTACATATATATCATACTATGTATAATATTAAGGTGTCTTAGAAAATAATTCAGGTATAATCTGTATATCCTATGGAACAAAAAATAGTTTAAGCTATATATAACATTGTAACCATCATCACCACCATTTTTACAACCACAATTATCATTATCATCACTACCATCACACCACCACTATCACCACCACCACTATCACCACCATCATCACATCGTCACCATCACTCACTATCACCACCATCATCAATCACATCATCACCACCACCGTCACCATCATCACCACATCATCATCGTATTGCCATCATCAGAGCATCATGAGCATCATTTCATCATTACCACCATCACCATCATCTCATCATCACCACATCATCATCATCATATCACCATCATCATCACAGCATCACCATCATCACAGCATCCCTAGCCCCAACACCACCATCTCATACCATCCTGAGGTGACTCTGCAGACCTCGTCACGGCTATCATCTTTGCAGTGGGAGTCTGATCATGACAAACCTGGTGCAAAAAATTTATTGATTTTCCTATCAAAAGGACCTAAAAAGGAAAATATCCTATGATTACTTTTACATAAAATTAAAATAGCTATCCAAATACTATAAATATTCATAAGCTACAAACTGGCTATTGATTAAAAACTAAATAACAAGAGCATCCACTATAGCATTAAGTGAATTCTAGAAACTCAGAAGATATATTAACAAATACACATTATGTTGCTATATTCAAATAACATATACCTCACCTCAAGAACTTTAATAGAACAAAATTTTAACTAAAAATTAGTTTTGTCACATAACACCAGTATACACAGTAATAAAACACCAAAATCACAGAAGTGTCTTCCCACGCACCTTCCTAGATTGATCCATTGTAATGAATGAAGGAATCATGGATTTCCTCAAAGTATACTTGTCATGCCACAGTCGATCTGTTTTAACTGTGGGGTCTGATGCTACAAAAAACTGAAAGCAGAGGGGCATTGAAACATTAAAAAATATTTATGGCATAAAATTAGCTAACAGCAACATCAAAGAATAAGTTTTTCTAGAAAGCTATGTTCTCCATGTACAGAGTGTTACCCATTTATACAATAAAATTTATTTTATAAAACATTTTGGACAGAAATCTCTCACTTGAATTATGTATTTCCCAGATTTTAAAACCAAAGTGTAATGAAAACAATTACATTTTTTCTTGGAGACTTAACATGGCAATTACAGCCTCTGCAGGGCAATCGCAAGGAACCAAACCCGAGGGCCTCCTGATAGCTACACATGGAGCTCCTCCTGCCCTAGTGACAGCGCAGACTTCCGGAGCTGTCTGCGCTCTCAATTCCTGTCCATTATCTTCCTCCCTTATGTGCAGCTATGTTCCTTCCATCAATCCGCCACCTGCCTGTCTGCCTGCCCACCTCAGTCTTGCAGAGCCCCCAAGTCTGGAACACACAGGCAGCTAGGCGGATGTGCCTGTGCACAGAAAAGCCCCTTGGCCCAGACATCGTCTATAGCAAAGTTTGCTGTCCGCACACATGACCACACAGAGGCACTGTGAGAAGTGACCCTGGGTGGCTCCGTGGGGACACCTGTGCCCAAGAACCTTCTTCCTCACCTTCCCCGACCAGCACCTAAGAAGGAACACAGTGTGGTGAGGAGAAAATCCAATCGCTACTATTCCTGGAATGAGGCCATTCGCATTTTCCAATCCTGCCCTAATAGACTTGTGCTTTTATTTCTACGCTGGTTTTACAAAAGCACAACTGCTGAGCTGAAGTCATCTTAATGTTTATAGACAATACCAGATCTCCTTTCCAAGCAGTGGTGTCGACTGACACTCCCACCCACAGGACGCCTGTATTTTGCATCCCTGCTCATTTCAGATGCTGCCAATCAGGTAGGTCAAGCTGAGCATCTTTCACAACCCTGCCTTCCATCAGTTTGTCTTCTCTCCTGATCCCTCTCCATGCCTTTCACCTATCTTTCTATTCCATTTGTTTTTTTATTATCAATATACAAAAATTCTTTGAGATAGTGACCATTTGTAAATCATACAATATTACAAACTTAATTTTTCCAAGTTAATCACTTGTAACTGTTTATAATATTATAGTATGTTCCATGTTTCTGTTTTGGTTTTGTTATATAAAGATAAATGTCTGTCTTCCTTTATGGCTTCTGAGCTTCTTGTCTTCCTAAGACCTCCCCATTTCTAGATCATAGAAATATTCACCATCATGTTCTTTCAGTATTTCCACTGTGTTATTTTTATCACTTAGATATTTAATTCCTCTGGAATTTATCCTGGCATATCGTATTGGGGGCAGAGGGAATGTTCTTCTGGATGGTGTTTTCTCTTGCCTGGCCAGGCCAGCCCTATTTATTTAACCCCCCACCTGTCCTCCCCACTAAGGAAGCCTCATAGAGACTACCATCATAACTAACTGTATCAACAATTAACCCTTTGCACTCGGATGTCGAGTGTGACTCGACACGGTTAGCAAAAATTATAGAGATTAAAATTACTATTTGAATGTATCATAATTTGAAATATAAAAAAATCCAAATAAATGAGTTTGTATGAAAAGAAACTCCAGTTTTTTATTCTACTGCCACACTTTGTAAAATCTAGGGTATTTAAAAAATTAAATCCCAAGTAGAATAAAGGAATCAAGAAAAAAAGCAAGACAGTGCAAAGGGTTAAAAGGGAACTATCATTTGACTCCATCAAGAACTGCTGAGGAGGCACATTGAGACTGACTCTATTTACCATCTTCCAACAATGACCAGCTAGTTTTTTGTTTTATTATCATTAAAACGTGGTTTAAGTGTATCAAGCGTTCCCACCCATCAGAGATATCATCCTTACTGGCACTCTACTTCTCCCAGTTTGGGGAGATGAGAGCCTCTTCAAGCTGCCTAAGTCCTAGAGACTGGGAAGATGCTGCGGGCTCAGCTTCCTTTCTTCCAAGCCGTACTAGAGTCAGCTGCTTATCTAAGGAGCCCCACTTCCTCTTAGGGGGAAATGGCATCGGGGCCACCTCAGCACCTGGCAGCATCTCAGATGAGAAGCCGGATAGTCTGAGACCCGGTGCTGGCTGCAGGACAAGTGGCAGCTGCGTTCCCTGGTCAGACTGCAAAATCCATTTAAGTCATATCACACTAAAAGTGCCCTTTTGGTGATCTTTCTATAAATCCCAAATCATTAACAGGTGAACAACACACAACTCTGAGTAGGAAGATATGTCCACAAATACAAAATAGATTTAAAGAATTGTTAAATTGCTTTTAGCAATTATATAGGAAAACAAAATTAATGATTCCTTAGCAAAATGTATATAACTAAAAGTAACCAAAAAAGAGTGAGGAGACCCTAAAAGAACAGTATCTTTAGAAGTAATTGGAAATGTAAAATGCTATCACTAAAGCACAGGGTCTACTTAACTTTTTTTTGTTTTTACAAAGGCATCATTCTTAATGATTAAAGTATTCTAGATCACAGAAAAATATTCAGAATGCTCCAGTTTATTTTATGAAACTAGTATACCACTAGCATATCTGATTTCTAAAAATACCAAAAAACTAATTTAATATTACAGGAGAGTTTCATTTGTGAATATAGATGAATAAACTCTGAGTAAAATATTATCCTTGCATTACTGAATTAAAATACTCTTGGTCAGGGTATATTACACTTCCAATAAGCTAATAAATGTTTGAAACAGAAATATATAAATGAATTATAAAATATCATGTAGCTATTAATAATAAAGTTTGTTCTTAACTATGAAGAATCCAATGAAAAATAACAATTCTTCCCAGGGGAAAATGCATATACAGTTAAGCCTTGAACCACATGGGTTTAAACTGTGCAGGAGCACTTATAGGAGGATTTTTTAAAACCAAATGTACAGATTGAAAATATGGTATTCACAGGATTCAAAACTCAAGTACATGGAGGGCCCACTTTCCTTATACTCAGGTTCCACTGGGCCAACAGCAGGACTTGGGTATGTGTGCATTCTGGTATCTGCTGGGGTCCTGGAGCTGATCCCCTGTGCATACTGAGGGATAACTGTATTTACAAAATACAGAGTTTTACATACTATGCAGGAATTTCAGAGATCATTTTAAGAAGCCTTGGACTAGAAGAGAAATATTTAATAGCATAAAATAATGTTCATTATTTATGTTAAGAAAAAAATAATAAAGGTCACAAAATACAATGCATGATGATATATACACAAATATACAATTAAAAATGGGTATACATATAAATATTAACAGAATTTATCTGTTCATGAGATTACTGATAAATTTTAATTTTTTTCTGTTTATATGATATGATCAAAATGTTTAAAATTGCAAGTGTTTTTAATCAGAAAAAATAGTGTTCAATGATTTTTTTTTAACTTCACAGAAATCTACTTCCAAGAGTAAATATTTAAGGAAACAGATTTTAATGATGTCAAGGTCTTATATTTGATCCTTTTAAGCAAGATCTAGACGGTATCAATTATGTGCAATCTCCTGCATAAGTGGGCATTATGAATAAAGGCCAACATTTTCATGACCACAGAGAAGACATTGCTACACTTATTTTCAACTAAAATGTCTCATCTTTAGGTATCAATTTAAATGACTAAAGCATTCATTGATCTATTTTAGACTTTTTAAATTTATACAATCTTCCTAATTTAAAATACAAAACTAATGGCTACTTTGAAGAATAATACTGCTATAATGAAGCTATCATCACTTCAGTATATACTTAAATTACCCCTGACAGAAATAAAACAGTGTTACAAGCCCACCTGAGTCAGCTCAACTGTTACCCAGTCACTGTGCCGCGACTCCTCTGTAGCCATTTAAATAGCATATAAATCATATATTTGTTAATCACTTACATGGAAGAGCTGGTTTTTACAGACAACACCCTAATTTATCCTGATATTTGAAGTATAACCGGATTTTTATCAGTATGAACAATAAGAAAATTTAATTTAAACCATAAAAAAACCTCTGACAATGCAGGCAATGTTTAGAAGTTATAAAAGCGCTGCTTCATCTAAGGGCAAAGTATGACACAATCACTCTACTAGCAAACATCTCGTAGCAAACACAAAGAGCATGGGTACATTTTAGAATATAATTAAATCTGTGAAAAATATATAGTTATAGGAGGGGGAAAAAACCAAGGTCAGAATATAATTGTGATATGCTTTTATTTTATTGATGCATTTCTCCATTCAAGGTTCTTTAATTTTCACCATTATGTCAAACACAGAAAGAATTGAGGAAAAAAAATAAAACATAATTGTACCATGATTTCTCATTAACTGTTGGACAAATGCCAAGGCCTCCCTACTAAAAACAGAAATGAAGAGGGTAATTTTCTTAGCGAGCAACTTAGTTTCTAAGAACCAGATCCATTAATACAGACCATAAAACATTCCAACTTCAACTTGCCAATCATGCAGGCAGCTACCAAAAGAGAGCTCTGCTAAGGCCACACCTAGAGGAAATAAGTGGCAGCTGGACCAGGGAATGGGTGAACTGGTCGGGTTCTTTGTATAACAAACAGTGGTTTACCCTTACAATAAGGGTTGGGGCACAAAAAGATATCAAGATAGTAAGATATTACATATGTAAATTTTTAAATTTCAATAATTCTTAGCAAAAATATAAAGATAAAGGGAACAAAACAGCAAGAATGCTAATTGGATCCACAGAGATATTCTGCATTATTATCTAGAGTTCACTGACCTTCAAAACAATCAAGATAGTAAGATATTATGTAGAGTTTTAGAGTATTTTAGCATTTAAGTATTTGAAGCAAGTCTGAAAATTTTCTAATTTTGAAAACAACATAGCTTATTTTTAACTTTTCCCTTCTTTTCCTTGCTGAAACACCTTTAACCAAAATTAACACTGAGTTAACTTTGTTCACAATCTACACATACTGGCATAATTTGTTTGCCTTATTTTGTTTATAAGAAAGAAAAGCCATGTTAGCTACAAGAAGGATTAAGCATATAGCTTCTCCAGATAGCATTATAATAATAACACAATGAAAAACTTGGCTTACTTTTCCCCAAATGCTGAAAGTTTCTTCCAAATTAATCATTCAGAATACTTTCTAAATTCTTATAGCCCTCTATTTTTGCTTGCCTTTGCAAATATACAATATAAGTAAAATTTAAAAATAAAATTTATACACTATTCATTGCACTGTTGGGTAAAGGTGAGAAACTTTTACCTTACCTAAAGATAAAAAACCTTTTTTTTATTGTTAAAAAATAAAATCCTAGCTGCTGAACTTAGAGGCAGCATTTAATGACACCACATCAAAAATAACAAAGCCCAAATGCCATCTGGAAGTTTTTCTTAAAGTTCCAGATAAAATGCATAGGTGAAAACTCATCTTTTGGTTACAAAGCAGCCGAACGCACAGGTGGCTAAGAGAGAAGCTGCTCAATGCCCGTTGCCAACAGAGGGGAGAGAAGCCTCTCCATGGAAACAGGTGACTCTCAGCATTTAACGAGCTCCAGGAAGGGCGGCGGTGAGAAGCCTTCACGCCTGAAGTGGGCTCAGATCTGCCATCAGCAGAGACAGGAGAGCCCAGAGACTGGTAGGAGCCTCCTGCAGGAGCCGCCCTGGCTCGGGCTCCCGGGGGAGCGCGAGGCGTCCCTGCGGCAGACTGACTGGCACCGCAAGGCCTCCGGCAGGAAGAACCAGACACCCACGGACATCCAGGCTTCTGGCGACTCCACAGAAACGCAGCTCTCACCCCACAGCGCCACGACAGCTCCTGCTTCCCTGTGTTCACAGGAGCCTGAGTCAAAGAAAGGCTCCAGGTCCCGCTCTGGCTTGGGGGCTCTTTAATGGGGTCTCGGACAGAGAACACAGGCCCGTGAACTTGGAAGGGAAAATAATCTCATTTTCATTTTCACTAACCTCTATCTGAAATGTAGCTTTTCCTCCAATTTTAAATGTAAATAACAAACCACAGTCCCTGTGACTTTGTCACCAATAGAAACCTCGCATTTTCACATCGCACGCTACATTGTTGCAGGTATCCTGAAATACCCACTCATCATTCTTCTTTAATGTGTTAACAGAAAACATATTACCATTATCACCAATTTGATAATAACTTTGGAAACACTGGATAGGGCAAAATTAGAGATCTTTACAACAGAATTTCTCTAGCACGTAGTGTTATCCACTCTCAATTGACTATTAAACTTTTCTTTCCCTCACAGAAAAACTCCCAAGAAAAGACAGCTGGCACAGAGGGAGGTGGCACTCCAGTCTCATCTCCTTCCATCACCCTCAACTTTAGAACCTGCAGGAGCCCAGCCAGACTCTGGGTGGTGCTGCAGGGAATGAGAGGGTGGGTAGACCAGGGGCAATACCATGGAGCTTTGGAAATCCTCATGGCCACATCAATCCATATTAAAACTCCCTACAAGGTTTCAAAGTGCAGCCAAAGGGGTGTGTGTGCAGGGTGAGAACCATGGGGCTTTGCTCAGGCACAATGACTACCAGGTGAAGGGGACACCTACATCCAGCAGTAACACAGAAGACGACTCAGGAGAGAAACCCTAGGAGCCACATGTAGCTGGCATCCCTCACCAGACATTTCTGCTTTCACAACTTTTACACTTTATTTTTTTGTTTATTGAGATAAGATTCATACAATATAAAAGTTACCATTTTAAACTACGCAATTCAGCAGTTTTTAGTATATTCATCATAAAATTCTGCAATCATCACTTCTCTAATTTCAAAACATTTTCACTATCCTAAAAAGAACTGCCACATCCATTGAGAAGTCACTACCCATTTCTTTCTCCCTCTTCAGGCCCTGACAGTAACCACCTTCTGTCTCTATGGATTTGCCAATTCTGGACATTTCATATGAACAGAATCAGGCAATATATGGCCCTTTATGTCTGCTTTATTTTACTTAGCACATATCCTCAAGCTCCATACATGTTGCAGTAAGTATCAGATTTTTTTCATTTCTTGTTAAGACTGAATAATACTCCATTGTACGAACATACCATATTTTATTTATCAATTCACCAGTTGGTAAACATTGGAGTTGTTTTCACTTTTTGACTATTATAAATAATGCTGCCATGAGTGTTCATGTTCCAGTTTTTACGCAAATGTTTGTTTTCATTTCTTTTAGGTATATACTAGAACTGCTAGGTGACGTGGTAACTTTTTGAGGAAGTGCCAAAATTTTTCATAATGGCTGCACCATTCTGTAGTTCCACCAGCAATGTATTAGGTTTCAAATTTCTCCAAATCCTTGCCAATATATTGTTATTTTCTGACTGGTGGTTTGTTTTTGTTTTTTACCATCCTCCTGGGTGTGGTATCTAATTGTGATTTTGATTTGTACTTCCCTAATAACTGATGATGATAAGAATCTTTTCCTGTGCTTATTGTTCATTTCTGTATCATCTTTGGAGAAACGTCTACTCAAGTTCTTTTTTTAAATTGGGTTATTTATCTTATTGAGTTGTGATATTTCTTTATATACTTGGGATGGGATACTAGACCATTACCAGATAGATGATTTGGAAATATTTTTCTCCCATTTTGGGAATGGTTTTTCATTTTTTCAAAAGAGTCTTTGGATGTACACAGCTTTTAATAATGACAAAGTCCAATTTCTTTTGTTGCTGATGCCTTTGGTGTCATATTTAAGAAAACGTTGCCTAATCCATGGTCCCAAAGATTTACACCTATGTTTCCTTCTAAGAGTTTTATAACTTTGGCTCTTACATTAAGATGTCTAATCCATTGTGAGTTAATTTTTACATGTGATATGTGACAGAGATCCAAACTCATCCTTTGACATGTGGCTATCCAATTGTCCCAGTACCATTTGTTTAAAAGACTGCTCTTGTCCCATTGAGTGGTCTTGGTACCTTTGTTGAAAATCACCGTGACAAAAATGAAGATTTATTTCTAGGCTCTCCATTCTATTCCATGGACCCACAGGCCTATTATCCTGCCAGTACCAGGATTTTAGTTACTCTGCACCACAGTGTGTTTAGGGTTATTAAGTGTGGGGCTTCCAGCTATTTTCTTCTCACTCCAGACTGCACTGGCTCCTGGGCCCCCATACTTCCCTGTGAGTCTGAAGATCCACTTTTCTACTTCTGCAAAAAAAAGTAGTTGGAACTTTGATAAGAATTGCACTGAAATCATAGATTATTTGGAGGAGTACTGACACCTTAACAATATTAATCCAT
This sequence comes from Mirza zaza, assembly GCA_008750895.1. NCBI lineage: Eukaryota > Metazoa > Chordata > Mammalia > Primates > Cheirogaleidae > Mirza > Mirza zaza. The sequence goes on along the minus strand of VSMD01137654.1, from coordinate 44,332 downwards.
AAACACAGGCTGTCTTGTCTTTCCACATTTTATATTTTCACTGTACCAGTCTCACACTTCTTGGTTAGAGTTATCCCTAAGTATGTTAGGTATTTAGGTGCTATTGTAAGTGGGTTTTCTTAATTTCCTATTTGGAATATTCATTGAAAATACATAAAAACTTAACTGGTATTTGCTATTGATCTTGTATCTGGCTAATTTGGTGAACTTGTTTATTAGACAGATATAGATATACCTCTCTACCTACCTATATCTATCATATGTGTGAATTCTTTTCAGTTTTCTGTGTATTAATATATAAGATCATGTCATCTGTGAACAGAGATGGTATCACTTCTTCCTTCCCAATCTGGATGCCTTTGTTTTTTTCTTCTTTTTTTTTCTTGCCACGCCTACTTTTCCTGGCTAGAAGTTCCAGCATACTGCTGAAAGTGGGCACCCTTGTCTTGTTCCTGACTTCAGAGAAAAAGCATGCAGTCTCTTACCATTATGCATGTTAGCTGTCCATGTTTCACAGAAGCCCTTCATTAAGTATATTCCTCTCTATTTCTGGTTTGAGTGTTTTTATCATGAAAGGGTGTTGAATTTTGTCACATGCTTTTCAGCATCAATTGCATTAATCCTGTGCTACTTCCCTCCATTGCCTTAATATGATGTATTATGTTGATTGATTATGTTGAACTACCCTTGTATCCTCAGGATTAATCCCACTTGGCTGTGGTGTACAATGCTTTTAATATGGTGCTAAATTGTTTTCTAGTATTTTACTGAGGATTTTTCCAATTATATTCATGAGGGATGTTGGCATGTAGTTTTCTTGTGTCTTATGTTGGCCTTATAAAATGAGTTATGGAGTATTCCTTCCTATCCTATTTTTTGAAAGTGTATCAGGCCGAGTGGGGTGGCTCATGCCTGTAATCCTAGCACTCTGGGAGGCCAAGGTAGGCAGAGTGCTCAAGGTCAGGAAACCAGCCTGAGCAAGAGCGAGACCCGTCTCTACTAAAAATGGAAAGAAATTAATTGGCCAACTAAAAATATAGAGAAAAAATTAGCCAGGCATGGTGGCACATGCCTGTAGTCTCCGCTACTCGGGAGGCTGAGGCAGAAGGATTGCTTGAGCCCAAGAATTTGAGGTTGCTGTGAGCTAGGCTGACGCCATGGCACTCTAGCCTGGGCAACAGAGTGAGATTCTATCTCAAAAAAAAAAAAGGAAAAAAAGAAAAGAAAGAAAGGAAAGAAAGGAAAAGAGAAGAGGGGAGGGGAGGGGGGGAGGGAAGGAGAGGATCAGAAGGATCGGTGTTAATTCTTTACATATTTGGTAGCATTCACCAGAAAAACCATCTGCTCCTAGGCTGTTCTTTTTTGAAATTTCTTGGTTACTGAGTCAATCTCTTTACCTGTTATAGGTCTATTCAGATTTTCTATTTCTTTGTGAATCAGTTCTGGTAGCTTCTGTTTCTAGAAACTCTCTCAGGTTCTATTTATCTGAGAATGTCTTAATTTCCCCTTCATTTTTCAATAAGAATTTTGTTGGACACAGACTTCTTGAACCATAGGCTGTTTCCTTTCCACATTTTGATTGTATTCTCCCACTGCCTCTGGTCTCTGTGGTTTCTGATGAGAAATCAGCTGTTGATCTTACTGAGCATCCCTAGTATGAGATGAGTTTTCCCATTTGCTGCTATAAAGATTTTCTCCATGTTGTTGGCTCTATACAGTCTTGATTATATAGGCTGAGTATCTCTACTCCAAAAATCTAAAATCCAAAATCTGTAACAATTTCAGTGCCAACGTGATGTTCAAAGGAAAGGCGCACTGGAGCATTTCAAATTTCAGATTTTCGGATTAGGGAGGCTGAGCTGTTAAGTATAATGCAAGTATTCCAAAACCCAAAAAATCCAAAACTTCTGTCCTCTTTCTGATAAAGGATATTCAACTTTTAACCTGTCTTGCTGTGTATCTCTGGGTTTGTCTGACCCTTGAGTTTTTTGAGCTCCTTGACTATATAATGTTTTTCATCAAATTTGCATGCAATAGTCTCTTAGGCTCTCCTTCGCCTTCCTTTTTACTCTTAGTTCTCACACCAGATAACCTCTGCTGCCCACACTCAGGTTGCTGGTTTTCTCCTCCCTGCTCACATCTGCTGAGCTCTCCTAGTGATTTTCTTCTCTTCAGTTATTTTACTTTTCAACTCCAGAATTTGTTTGGTTCCTTTTTATTGATATTTTACACTTTCTTTTGATTATAGAAAGTAGCATTTCCTTATGGAGATATTCAATGAATTATTATAAAATAGATTATTATAAAAGTTCATGTATAGTTACTTAGAGTTAACTATACACTTAAAGAAATGCAATTTTACAACCTATTTATAATTCACTTTAGGCAGATTAAGGAAAAATTAACCAACATAGGAACCAAAGAGACAAAACTCCCAAATTTTAATTACATAATGATCAAGTACACAATCTAATTCCCTAAACCACCAATTTTTTATGATAAATATATTAAAGAGAACCTTCCTAAAACTAATCAGAGACTTAAATGAATATTTACAAATTTAGGATCTAACAGAAAACAGAGATGTCAGAGAACTACAAATAAATAAGAGAAAGGCCATAGACACCTTGCAGATAGAAGATATTCAAATTCTATCCTATGTTCTCCTTAAAGTAACAGCAGACTACATACTGTACACTCACTATGTGTCTGACTCAACCCTCTCTGACACACAAATCTCATGAGACAGGCACATCCAGAAGACGTGGAAGGGGAGGCTCAGGGAGGTGAAGGCAGTAACGCAGGATACAGAGCTGTCAGGAACTGAGGGAGCCACAACTTCAGAACCGAAGCTCTTAAGCTCTACCCCACATAGGTCAAGCAGTCAGATGAGTTATAACAAGATAAACTGGCAGGCGGGATAAGCCCACTAACACTGCAGTATACAACATGGAAGGCCCACAATAAAGAACACGATATACTTATGTCAAGAAAGATTAATTTTAGCTCTATCAACCATGATGCATTTTCAAAAAATTCCACAAGCAAAACTAGTGATGCCAAACAAGAGCATCTGGGATATAAAGGGCTAGTTGGACAACATAGCAAATAAAAAATTACAAATCTTGAACTTCTGAAGCTCTATCTAACTTTAAATCCTAAGTATATATGCATCAATAAATATAGAATCTTTTTTTCAAAAAAAAAGAGGGGGATGAAATCAATGTCATAACATGTCAGTAACTGGGGAAAAGGGTACCTGGGAATGTTCTGCATAATTCTTGCAACTTTTCTAGAAGCCTAAAATTAAATCAAAAGAAAAAATTTAAAAATTAAAAAAAAAAAAATCTTTGGGGATGAGGCAAGGGCTGAGGTAAGTTTGCTAAGTGATAACGTGAGCTACCAACCCTAACATTGTACTCAACAGACGTGGGTACTTATTTACTGTTTTATTTTTAAATAAATAAATCCTGAAAGTTTGCCTTATACATATTCTAAGAAACAAGAGTTCTTCAAAGAAGTGCCCCAGATTTAAACAGCACTAGTCTTGGGGTCTGCTCTTGGCCCACCACAGGGGACCAATGTTTAAGAACCTGAGAGAAAAAAGCCTAGAGGAAAATCAATGTACAGATTTTTGCCCAATTCTCTACACATTCCCTACCAACCCTTCAGTCTCATAATTACTATCAAGAAAAGAAACAAATACATAAGTCTAATAACAGTTAAGGAAGGCAATCAATAAAGAACTGGTGGTACATTTAAGGACTACTTTTAAAAACCTGGCTGCTAGAAAATGTAAACTAGTATTTTCTCAAGAAAAAAGACAAAAGTATTACAAATTAGAAATTAAGCAATGAACTCAAAAAAGATAGTCAGCTTGTGGCTTTGACTCTTGTTTTAGTTATTAGAAATACATATCCTAATAGTATGAAGACCCAGACAATTTCTACTCCAACCCCTATGGAAAACGAGGTTTATGAAATCAGTTTATCAGCAGTCATTAAAAAAGTTAAAATCACCCAAATTCATATTATGATTTCATATTAACTACTGGATAGAAGAAGAGGATACAGATTATTGAATAAAAATGTACAATGTTTTTATCATTCTAAAATGTGATTTTTAAAGGTTGCCTGAAAAGATTATCTTTTAGTTCTATAAGGTCCAATTTTAACGTGTGATAGAAAGGTGAGCCTCAAAACTGAAAACAGTAACACAGGTGTTCCCTGGGTTATGGACAAGATACACTCCCAAAAATGTCTTTTGGCCAGATTTGCGTGTAACTCAGATCCCTGATGAAGGGCACATATAAGGTCATAATAGTAATAACTACAATGGTGTAATGGCTCCTATATAATAATAATACAATACTGTAATAGTAATAATAGTAGCACCCCTGGACTGTTACAGTAAGTTACAGAAAGTTACAGAAACTATTGTGTTCTTTCTTTTAATTCCTAGGCTATAAGAATGTTATGCTTCTTTTGATCTTCTAACCAAATCATTAATAGCCTTCCCATTTCAATAATTAATCCACTACACTGCTTAGTAATAACTGATGCTTTCACTGGAGAACTGCCTTTCCCATGTTCCATTATTCTGACTTTATCCTTTGTAACTGGTCAGACAGTTAAGCACTGAAGCCTGATGCTCTCCCAATGAGTGATGGCATCTGGCCTTTCTCCGAATGCTTAATTATTTCTAGTTTTGTTTCCAACAGAATCACCTTTCTCTTCGCTGCAGGCTCACCTGGACTTGTAGTGGACTTTTGCTTTGGAGGCATGGTCATCAGGGTAAACAGTCTCACAAAATCGAATAAAAAAGACAAAAGTGATGCTGTGTGTAAGCCGCCATAGAAACAGAGACTAGCTGCTGGTATAAAGACACTATGCCAACAAACCTTACTTATGCCATGCGAGTTTGTTTACATGCACAGAAGAAACTAATTTCCGAACTATTAATTTAATTATTTCATAAATTATCATTACGGAGAGCCCTGGGAGCCCGTTCCTAAGTAAAGAATGCCACAAGTCGGGTCGTCTGTAATTTGTGGACGGGCTGTATACCATTTTATTTCTGGTTGGTCAAGATGTTTCTCATAAATCTATATAGTTAAGCATGGCTGACAGTATACAAATTATAATCACAAAATCACTCAGACTCCCATAAACTCAAACAAAAACTTTTTTAAACTCAGATAATTTGCCTTATTGTGATAATTCACAGGAGATTCAACTGCACAGGTTTTAAACAGCTTCCAAAATTCACCTCATCCTGTAATTACAAAATAATAGAACACAAATGCATCAAAAATGACAAGTCTTACTCTGTGAAAGAAAAAGAAAAGCCAATACCTAAAAGTTTCCTTACCACCTTACCATCCTGAAGACAAAAACTGAAGACTACAAGAACCTTAAGTCTCTATTTAATCTTGAAAAATTAAGTCTGACTTAAAGTTCTAATTAAACAATTTTATGATGCTTTCCAGAAACAGACCTAAAAATAATCAAACTTAACTCTGATGAATGCAAAGTTTGCTTCCCTACATATGGCATGTAAATGTAAATGTATTTTAATATGAACACTATGATTCCATTTGTGTAAAATTTAAAATAAGACAAAGCTAACTATAATCCCCAAAGTAAGGATGATGTTTACCATTAAGAAGAAGACAGTGACAGGGACACGACAGGGTGCTAATAGGTGCTGTTTCCTAACCTGGTTGGTGGCTTATTTTTTAAGTGTAAGCATTACAACTTACAATTTGTGTACTCTTCCATATGCATATCTCAATAAAAGTTATAGTTATTGAGCTTGCAGGTAAATAATACCAGCTAGACACAGACATATAACTATAAATAACTGATGCAAATCTAAATGCAAAACATTGAAATACTGAAAGGGAAGGCAATTTTTACAAATTGTATATAAAAAAATCAAAAATAATAAAATAACCTAGATCAAAAGAAAATAATAGAGATTAAGTTTATGGAGGTATGCAGGTATGCAGAGCCTGGGAGAGGTATTAAATTCCTCACCTTAATGGAGTAAGGGATTTAAGCAAACTGGTTTATTCATGACTTTAACATTTAGAAAGATATAAATTCAAAAAGCTTTGAAAAACTTTAAGGTAATCAATAGTAAAATAAAAATATAACACTGTTCAAAGCTTTTAATTCATATTTTTTAAAAAAAGTTAGTTTATTTAGCAAAGGAGACATAGGAAGAGTAAAAACACTTCTTAATCTACAATTCAATAAGCAATCCCTATAAAAATTTTTAAAAAATTTTTAGCAGAATTGGCAGGCTGATTCACATCTAAGTCTAAATGTGCAAAAACAACAGAGATAGCCAGGCGCAGTGGCTCACACCTGTAACCCCAGCACTTTGGGAGGATAAAGTAGGAGAATCGCTTGAGGCCAGCAGTTTGAAATCAGCCTGAGCAATAATAGCAACCATCTCTACAAAACATTTTTTTTTATTTTAAAATTTTTTTGTATGTTCCAGAGAGGTACGGATCAGTCTCTACAAGTGGACAAAGACCTCTATAAGGCATTTTCTAAAAATTAGCCAGGTGTAGGCACACACACACAGCTACTCAGGAGGCTAAGGCAGCAGGATCACTTGAGCCCAGGAGTTTGAGGTTGCAGCAAGCTATGATGATGCCACTGCCCTCTAGCCCAGGTGACAGAGCGAGACCCTGTCCCAAAAAAAAAAAAAATAGAGAAACTATAAAAAGAACAAAGGGTAAGGACTATCTCTACCAGATTTCAAACCATAAAGTAGAGTCACTTAAATAATACTGACAAATAACAAACAAAAAAAAGGGAGTCCAGAAATAGACTTGGGTAAACAGGGGAATTTAGTATAGGATAAAACATGGTAAAACTTTTAGGGAGTCAGTTAAGGCTCATTCAATAGTAAAATAATTCTTCATGCTATTCTTAAAAATTTTTAATAAATTTGAAATAATGTGAAAATAAACAGTTAAAAGTACAATTACATATACAAGATAATCAGATATATAAAATAATCCATGATTCAATCCTAAGAAAAACAAATCCACAGGAAAATGGGTAAAGGATACAAACAGGCAATTAGAAGAACTGAAAATAACCAATAAGTATGAAAACCAGGTTAGTCTCCCTAGTAACCAGGCAAATGCAAATCCACACCCTAGTGCAATGTCACATTTCATACCTTACATGAAAACATTTTTATTAATGTTGGGGAATAAAAAATATTGATCAGGGCGGAGAAATAAGAACCCTAAGAGAAAGCTGGCAGTAGAGCCAGCTAAGAGAGCTACTCCAGAGTTCACAATGGCAGGAGGCATGAAGCCCCTGCTCCGCAGTGCCATTTTCCAGCACCTGCCATGGAGTACACCTAAGTATGTGCAGGGAGGCATATGAATGGATGCTCATTTTAATAATGTTAACAACATTAAAAGCTAGAAGGAATGTAATCTCTATGAATAGGAGACCTGCTCAATAAAAATAGACCTGTCCACACAGTGAAACAGTGCACAGTAATAAAGTAAAACTATGCACACTGTCATGGAAAGAGCTACAAAGACAGACTGAGCAACCTGCATGACATGGATGCACACACGCAATGTTGTTCATGTGTTTCAGATGCACACATGCAAACTACCACATACTGATAATGCTTGTTTTAAAAACAGTAACACTGTAACACTTGTCAGCACAACTGACAAGTTAGGAAACAATTTGAACATAATGCAAACTTCTTGTTTGCTATGTGCAAGTTCATCCATAAGAAACAGTAGGTGAGCTCAGGCAACTGCACCCAGCTGAGCCCACACATAGGCACCCACAGTCACACACAGAGCACACCTGCCACCTCACCACATCCCACGCCAGCGTCCTGTCTCAGATGCCGGCCCTCTCCTCTTCACATAACACATGATCTGCAGACCCCAAGGCCCACTTCTACAAGCAAATGTCACGGCTTTTTTCAAGGTCAATATCATATTTATTGTAGTATTTATGTGTTTCTTAACTATTTCACACATGTTATTAAGTTACCACTTTTGTGTTTCTTCATTATTGCTGACAAAGGTTCTAAGTGCAGTGTCCTCACTCTACTCCTCATCAAAGCCACTCTGGTTTTATTGTGTGGTTTTGCATAACAATGATTTATAAGAAACATATGTTGCATTATAGCAGAACTGATGGTATTTCAATAGATACAGATACAAATAGCTTGTTTCACTCAAACTGTCAGTACCACCAGTTAGCCAAAGTGAGTTTATAAAGGAATCATGCAAGGCAACAGAACCCATAAAACTGCCCCACAAAGAAAACTGCACTAGGACTCAGGAGACCTAGTCCTTGCTTTGCCATCAACTTGCTCATAAGCTCAGACAAGAGGTTTGGCTTGCTAAGTTCTTCACTATTCCAATTGGGATAACACTTTTCCACTAACCAAATACAGATCTGTTGACAATGAAATAACTGGCTTTCAAAGCACTGTGCAAAGCGTGCATGGCATTCAAATGAAGTGCAGTTGCACTCCAGTTAGGAGAAAATGGTACTCATGGGGAAAAAAACAAAAAAGAGTGATTGAGTGTCCACGCTTTTAAACCCAAGTCTCAGAAGCACATGTCACTCCTTACTTCATGGTACGTGTCCTCAAGCTCCCCATCGTATATCCAGCGGTAAAGGAAGCTCAGGATGGGGTGAGACACAAGGCTGAGGATGTGCTGCACCAGGGACCGAATGTACGGGTCTCCTGTTTTCGTGTAGGCATGGACGGCTGAGGCCAGCTCACCTCCTTTCCTTCCTGGGGGAAAATGGGGGAAAACATCCAAATTTACAAGAATAAACCAATCACTTCACACTAACAAAAGATGGCCAAGTTATCGAGATAAAGTGCATTCATTTCCTGACAGTTGAAGCCACTTTAGACCTAGAAGCATCAGTAACATGTAATGAGTCCGGGTCCTAGAGACCAAGATTCTGACCTGGAAAACCTTGACTTTTCCAGAATGCCAGGCAGTCAGTTCTCGCTTCATGACTGCTAAGTTTTCAGCAGCAAAAAACAACTAGCTACATGATCTAGAGTTCACATGACTTCTCACAGCTTTTTGACTGAGACATGTCAAGATTTACACTTTACACTGCAATTCAATACACAAATATATATATATATATATATATATATATATAAAAGGAAGTTCTACAAATCAATACTTATACTTCTTTTGGTGTAATACGCTAGTCTCACTAACTGATATCATAACCTGGTAACTGGCTGCAAGACGTGAAAAATATTGGTTCGTGTTGAAAGAACAACTCTTGCAACCTGGCAAAGAGCTGCATGTGAAGCACTAGAAACAGCAAAAATCAGGTCTAAGAATATAAGCACAGTTAAGACTTCCTGACATACACTGAGAATTCAAGATTTTATCAGATCACTGAAAGACTAAAGGACAGGACTGGCCTGCTCTGCCCTGAAGACTGCTCTGGCAGGTGTGCAGAGTGGGGTGGTGAGGCAGAAAACGGGGGTCAGTGAGTGATTCCTACAAAAGCACCCACAGCAGGCACAGAGCACAGATGACCAGAGTGCAGCAGGGGTGAGGCTCCAGCGGCTAGCTGGACACAAAGAGCCAGAGTGCTGGAAGGAAGGTGAGGAGGAGCCGGTGGGAACCCAATCATGGAGGAGTGCTGGTACCTGGAGAAAACCCAGGTATTTATTTCCTGTGTGTGACTTCATTTTTTGAGAGAAGTGCCAAGAGGGAAGAGGATACAGACAGTGTGGCCATGAACATGGACCTCCAGGTCCCAGGAATCACCCAGGACAGAGGATGGCAGCGAGCAAGAAGTCCATCCCATGCAGGCCTAACAACCCTAAGAGGTAACCACTATTAGGATCCCAATGTTACAAAGGAGAGAAAAGACAAAGAGGTTCTTGGCTAAGGTAGCAAAGTGAGAAAGAATGTTCAGAAGACAACTAGAAATATAGGACCTATAGCCCAAGAGAGGCCTAAACTAGTCATGCAAATATGGGTACTTGCAACATAGAGACAGCAAACACAGACATGGCCCCTAACCTCAGAAGGAAAGAAAGAAAAAAATGATATGCCAGGAAAGACTGCCAGTTAGGAGACAAATTCAGAGGAGCAGACATCAAGAGCCCTAACACTGAGGACCACAAAAAGGAGAAATCATCTCCTTCTTGTCTGCATTTATATGACACCCAGAGTTTCTACGAGTATAAATAATGGACCATGCTGGCAACCAGATATTTTCCCTCTAAGTTCAGTTATTAACTCATATTCAATCCACATACTCATGGCCACTAAAGACACAAAAGGACAGGACACAAAAGCAAAACTGGATGGCACTCCCCACAAACAAGCTCTGAAATAAAGCAAAAGAAACACAAAGTGACCTTGACAATGATCCACCAGGGCTGCAAGGGTCTTCAGTCTTATTTTGGGATCGTACGTCCAAACGAGGAGGCGCCGCAATGTCAAACTACTCTCAAGTCCCAAATTCACACCCTGATCATCCTCTAGCTGCAGCTGAAACCAATGAAGACAGAATGTTTAAGTACAAATAACTGAACACATCGCACTTCTTAATCCACACAAAGTGGACATACGGTTCCCTTAGAGAAAATAATAGTACTTTGAAGCTACAAGTGGCCTTTAAATGGTAGACAGGACCCTAAAAATTAGCAACAAATTGGCTCTAAGATACACTGAAACCTGATAGACACTCAGATCTTACAAACAGTATTATGAAACAGATTGCTATATTTTAAAATATATGAAGTAATTTAAAATATCCTATATATCTTCAATTTTCTAACAGTTCAAATCATGAGGAAATTATAAATACAAAATATTTACCTGGGAATGTAAAACAGAGAGTAGTCGGTAGTATTCTTTGAGTTCTTGGTGCAAGGCAGCACAAAAGCTCTGTTTTGAAAGGAAAAGTATAATTAAAGCAGGACACTGATTCACTTTAAGTGCAAAGGCACGATGCTTTCAGATAAAGCTCAGGTACAGTTCAGTGTGATCTAAATTCTGGTTCTGTCAATGGCCTTCTAGTAGTTTTAACCACAATATATATTTTAATAACATTCGAGAATTGTTGTTCCTTAGTACAAAAAGCAGGAACATTGCAGAAGAGGAATAAAAAAATGTAGTATGGTTTTCATGAAGTTAAAAGCATAGACACATTAGAGAATGATCCTTTACCTTAAAATTATGTCCCTTCTAAATTTCTAGAATTAAAATGTAATTTTCCTTAATATTCTTAATTGACGAAATTTAAAAATTGGTAAATCAGAGCCAACTCCCCTTATATTTTTGTTTGCACTACTCATCTTCCCCTCCCAATATTAAAAATTCCTTTGTGCATCTCCAACATTAAATACAGAAGAGGAGGATTCAAGTCAAAACGACAGAATCAGACCTACAAGAGGCACCTTCACAGACCTGCAGGTCATCCTGCAACTAGAGCCTTTGCTGTGAACTCTGGGATGTAAGTCTAGGACACACGGGGAAGGCTGGCTTTTCCAGAGCCTAAACCAGGCATCCTCAAACTGCGGCCCACAGGCCACATGCTGCCTGCCTAGGACATTTATCTGGCCCGCCGGGTGATTTTGCCACCGCTGCCTGTCCTGCTTAGTAGCCGACTCGTCCGGGGCCCACAGTGTGCACTCTCCAACGGTCTGAGGGACAGTGAACTGGCCCCCTGTTTAAAAAGTTTGAGGACCCCTGGCCTAAGCAGACGCAGCCTGCAAAGGGCAAACCTGCTCTCTTTAAGCAAACATGCATGCACCACGCTTTTCTGCACATGTTAAACAATATACCATCAGTAGTTAGCTACTGGTTTATTTTACTGTGTTTGTGGACTAGGACTAATATGAACATTGTCATCCTTTCAGCTATAAAAATGAATATAAAACATACTAATTTTGTACATATAAAGGAATACATCAAGAGTGAGATCTGCAAGAAGAAACATCCTAGACTTTGGAAAAAGGCCTTAGGGTGAACCCTGGGTTCCCACTGAAGGAACCATCAGGGCCCTCCCCCGCCACCCCAAGCCTGGCTGGCTGACTGACCCAGAGAGGGATAAATGAGAAGACGCAGGAAGGTGCTAGCACAGGGTGGGCAATGAGGAACCTGCTCAGGCACAGCACTGCGATTATAAAACTCCATGCCAACCCCTACAGGCAGGCAGACACATACACAAAAGTTCAAGAAACAAAAAAACTCCTGATCACTAAAAATAATCAAATCATCACCTATCATATAAAATATAAATGTATATAGGAGTGTGCTGGTCAGATTATAAGTAGTCTAAACAAAACAGTAGTCTAAACAAAAATAATGACATTACAATGAGAGTACTCCAGCACTGTGTGTATTCAAGATGAATAAGTGGGGACACTGGTAGTAACGACACCAAGATGACAAGCACAGACCAGGACTTCCGCCTGCTCTTGGAGACACATGACCCCCTACAACAGCACTAATGACTCATCTAATAAGCTAAACCACTGCTTCTTCAGAAATTGGATGGTACAGAGCAGTGACTTTAAATAGCAGATAGTGGAAGTAAAATGGAAAGAGCTGCAAAGTGGAAGTCACTCGTCACACCTAGGCCCACATCTGCCATCTAATTATCAGGGCAACTTGGTTAAAGAGATTAAACATTCTGAGATTCCATTTTCACATCTGCAAAATGGGGACAATTCATATTTGTCCTGTTAATTATGAGAGTTATCATGAGAATCAGTAAGGACATAAAAGAGGAGACTTTAACATTCAGTGCTACAAAATATTATGATACTACTACAGTGATTACCAATTAGTCACTGGAATAAAATGTCTATATTATAGTTTAGTTTTCTTGTATTCATTTCTTTCCTTTGCTTCATGTCTAGGAAGTTGACTAGTAAGTATCAGTGGGATTTGCACGGCTAAGGGGATGAAATAAACAAAGACATGATAAAATTGTCCCTTGGGGAAAAGGACAAAGACTCACAGACCTCGGAGCTTGCTCCTAGGAGGGATGGCCCATTGGCCTCAGCTGCCTTGAGAATGTCACTCAACGTTTATGGCAGTGGAGCCCAGGCCCGTTCCTGGCTGTCCGCCCACAGAGAAGGAGAGCAACAGCAGGCCATTGGCCGGTTCACTGGACTGGTACCCGGGCCCAGCAGCTATAAGGCCACTCTCCCCCCATCTCACCATGTTGGAGGCCATCATGCCCTCCATACTGCACATGAGGAAACCAAGGCCAGCACAAAGCAGCCTGTGCAAGACAACACCACTACTAAAGGGTGAAGCCAGAACCCGAACCTGGGCTGGCTCACCTCAAAGTTCAAGCATGTCTCCCACTCACCAGCCAGTGCTGTGCCATGCCATGCTGACAGGACACAGCTGTCTGATGGTTCTGTCTCAGTAATTTTCACCAGAGAGTTCACTAGCATAATTACTGCCCAAGAATCAACTTATGAACAAAACCATATGCTACGTAACCATGAAGAAGGGCTGGGACAGTAGAGTTGCAGATTCTCTAGAACTTAGCTGCTTCCCAATGATTCCAACAGGAGGAAGGAGGACCAGCTCCCTCCTGCCAACGTGCTGTTCCACCACAGTGCCCATCCATGGCAGTCCAGATGCAGGCAGCAGCAGCATGGGTTCCCATCTCCAACTTCTCCTGTGCCGCCTGGGGAACAGCAGCAGCTGGGCATGTTCCCCTGGGCAGGGCTCATCTCTGCAGGGTTCTCCTCCTAGCTTCAGGACCTAATAATCCCAGCCTCTTCTCTCTGCTTGTTACCACCTGTCTTCATCAGTTTTCTTTTGCTTTCACAGTCCTCCAACAGCTACTTCAACCAATTTGCTGTATTCAAGGATTCTTATCAATACCTACGGTGGCTTCTACTTTCTTAACTGGACCCTGACTGATATAGTTGCTGACTATCGAAGCTGCTTTATTTTAAAAGAACCCTCTTAAGTGTTATCTTCATAGTAAGATTTAAAGTAGATTAAGCAGTTCCAAAAGTGAACAGCATCTCAAACATTCTAGCAGTAACAAACATACCTGGCCAACAAGTCCAAATGAACGGTCCAGACTCCTCTGGTCAGTGTATTTTCTGATTTTATTATGTAACCATCCTAACTCAGCAAGTCTGACTGCTGTATCTCTCAAAGATTTACTTAGGTTTGCCTAAAAAGAAAATATATCAAGAGTTAAAAATTAAAAATCAACATTAGAATTTCAATTATTTTTCTCAACCACCTGTACTTCTATTGATATTATAACACATAGGTTTCAATATATAAGAGTTAAAAGTAATTAATATGCCATCATTACAGGGAAAGAAAAAATATCAGGTAATAGCAGCAACATAGAACACTGTGAAGGGAATGCTGAGCTCATGTCGAGTCATCCTCTGGAATGACTGCCTGGGACCTGGAGCTGATGCCTGGCGGGGCACAGTCACCCACTTCAGCCACTCTTTGAAAGGCCTAAGAGACACAGCGCAACACTATACCACAGAAGGGGCCATAGGAATGGCAGGTTCTAGAAGAAAACAAAACCAAGCGAAGATCCCTGATCTGGAATCCTGTACCAATGGCAAAGATGCCAAGCCAGACTTTTGTCCTCAGGTACCTCAGACATCATTGTAGCAGGACGCGGAAGTCAGACAGGTAAGGTAGCCACATCAGTAAACACACGGAAAGGAAGCACATGTTTATTAATTACAAAGGACCCCATGACAAAATCACAAACCTACAAACTCGGCAGGGAAACACAAACCAGAACTTAAACTGGGTGCAACTTGACCCAATTTTATTAAATCTCAATACCACTTTATAAATTAATAGCTTGCTATCTGGACTTCGTGACATTTTATTCGTTTTGAAAAATTTCAAGGTAGATTTTACATTACTGTACCTTTCCTTCTACTTTGTAACAATTTTCAGTGTTGCTCATTTTGATGTTTTTGCCATCTATGCCCTGGAAGACATACAGAATGTCCCTTACCAGAGCTGCTTCAGTAACTTCCATAGTGCCTGCAAAATGATTTTTAAAAGAGAGCAATTATCAGACAACACATCTTAAGATGAAATAGATTTTATAGCATAATTAATTTTAGATTATGTATTTCCCATCAGGACAAAATTTACAAACAAACTCAATAAATGGGCTCGAGATGAAAAAGAGAGCTTGAGCTTACAAAGAAACTAGGACTTTCTGAAAAGAGAGTGGAGACCATGCAATTTCTTATCAAAAGGTCTTTTGAAAGGACAAGGCTCTATGTGAGAACTTACTGTATAATTAAGGTAGCACCACAAACCAAGTACAAAGGGATGAATTACTTAATAGAGGGTGCCTGGAGAAACAGGTTACTACATAGCAAGTACACCAACCTGAGTTCCTAACACCAAATAAAAGGAGTTAATAGTATAGAAAAGATCTTTACAGTTTCCACAATTTCTTTCAACAAAAGCTGTGTCTGAATTTGGGTGTTAGGCCACAGTGAAAAAGGGGAGGCAACGCCCTAAAATCCAAGACATGCATTGGGGGAGAGAGCAGGCTCAGCACCCAGTTTGGGGTCAGCATTCACAGTGCCACCAAGCCAGCCATCAGAGGAAGAGGACAGGTGTGTGCAGTCATGACTCGGATGTTCTATCAAGATCAACTAGATCAAATTCCTTAATAGTAGCTGTTTAAATCTTACACATCATTATTGTCTATTTTTGTCTGTTTATTCTATCCATTACTAAGAGAAGGAAGTTGAAATATCCAACTATAATTATGGGTTTGTCTTTTTTTCTTTCCAGTTCCGTTAGTTATGCTCTGTGTATTGTGAAGCTGTTAGTAGGTGAATACAGGTTTAGGATTACTGTTTCTTCCCAAAGAAATGACCCTTTCATTGTTCTGAATGTCCCTCTATCCCTTGTACTACTCCTTGAGTCTACTTTGGTATCAATACAGTCCCTTCTCTGTCATGGTCAGTGTTTGCCACATTGTCATTTTTCCATCCACTTACTTTTAACCTATTTGTGTCTATACAGTTAAAATGTATCTCTTATAAGCAACACATGGTTGTTTGGATGGAATTTTTTTAAAAAAACTGTCACTTAAACCAAGTGTTTACACATTTAATATAATTACTAATATGCCTAGGTTTAAAGTGACCTTACTGCTGTATTTTTCTATTTATCCCACTGTTCTTTTTGCCTTTGTACATCCTCTCCTGATTCTTTTGGATTAATCCAGTATATTTTTAAGACCATTTTATCTCTTAGCACTGTATAGAATACAGGTTTGGAGGCACTGGTTACAGATCAGGTGAACAGCATTCTGACTCAATCCAATCCGGAAGCTCACATGCTAAGCCAGGAACACCCAGCTGTCACGCGTGACCCAACAGTCCGGCTGCTGTGGACAGAGAGAGGCAGGTACGTACAAAGGACACAAAGGGACAGGCAGAGTTGTGCAGATGCTGAAGCCTGCTGCAGAGGGCTAAGGACTCCAGGATGTCCCACAGTTCTAACCGGTGCTCCTCACCTTTAATTCTATGCAAGGACAGATAAAACCTATAGCAATTTCAGGACCGGCAGATTATAAACCAATAATAAAACCCAATCTTCTATTTTCAGGGCCCTCATGTTGCAAATACTGCTATTTGTAGTGTTCTCAAGAAAGAAACTCAAACTTCCTTTTAAGCACTGGTACTGTGAACACAGACATAGCCCCTCCGTGGGACTCGGGCTCTGGTGGAAGAAAGTGGCTTTTTCCTGGGGTCTGACACAGCCTTAGAGACATTCCAGGGAGAAAGGCAGGATGAGAGCAGAGATGGAGCGTGCTGAGGCCAAGCACAGCAGACAGCAGCAGAGGGAGGAGGCCATACAGATGGCCAGCCATAAAGCAGACAGCCCCAGGGAGAGTTCGTGACATGAAGTGCAAAGGCAGACAGGCTCCCTAGGGCCCCGGACATCAGGGACGCGGGGCTTCACCCTGAGCACAACAGGAAACCGCTAAAGGGCTTCAGGTAGGGATCCTAGATCAACTTTTCAGAATAAGGGATGGATGAATCCTAAATGTTCAAAGAAAAGCAATGTGAAAACACATCCTAACTCACCACCTGTGTCCCCTTCTCTCCTTGACCGCGTCACGTTGCGAGAAGCAGTGTTTGGGATACCTCTTGAGGTAGTGGTTTGCGAAGAAGGCTGATTTGCAGTTAGAGTCCACGCAAGCCGTGACCCCAGCTGCTGTCGGAGGCAATCTCCTACCCCCGGAGCTTGATGAGACTGTCTAAAAGACACAAGTAACATTTAGTATCTTCAAATAACCAGGCTATTCACTGAAGAGACAACAACATTCCTAGAAATGCTTCTTATATCACTATGGTGAATTCCATAAACTCATAAATCTGAGAGAGGTGATACCCTGATTTACCCTAATTAAGTACATCAATAAGTCTCTGGCAACTGCCCAGGCCTCACTGGGATCCCTAGCCTCACATTCAGACCCAACACAGCAACGCTAAAATCCATCCTACCGCCACCTCCCATACGTATTTCTTGCCCTAAAAATCAAAATCCATTTGACTTCTTCACAAACACATAACATACACTAACCACCTATAACCACTTTGAAATTCTCTGCTAATATTAACTTCAAATCAACACCTTCCCCTACTCCACATTTACTGAGCAGAGGAACCTCATCCCCTCCAACACTGCCCAATGGGCCTGTCCTCACATGTCTCTGGCCTACAGGGTGCTCACTAGGAAGAGAGATACTGCAAGGCCGGGCGCGGTGGCTCATGCTTGTAATCCTAGCACCCTGGGAGGCCAAGGCAGGTGGATCGCTCAAGGTAAGGAGTTCGAACCAGCCTGAGCAAGAGCGAGACCTCATCTCTACTAAAAATAGAAAGAAATTAATTGGCCAACTAAAAATATAGAGAAAAAATTAGCTGGGCATGGTGGCACATGCCTGTAGTCCCAGCTACTAGGGAGGCTGAGGCAGAAGGATTGCTTGAGCCCAGGAGTTTGAGGTTGCTGTGAGCTAGGCTGACGCCACAGCACTCTAGCCAGGGCAACAGAGTAAGACTCTGTCTCAAAAAAAAAAAGAGATCCTGCAATTTTCAATTAATCTCTAACATGTACAAACATATCAAATCCAAGGCAAATATATATTCAAAGTCAAGGTGGTTTTTGAGTAATTTTGAAATATGTCGAAGTTGCTTTTTGAAAATCTAAGAACCTGATAGCTAATTTCTAACAATATATGCTTTGACAACTGTGGCAAAAATACCACTTCTTGGGACTGTAAAACACAAAACAGAGAATCTCAACTGCTTCTAGGGGCCAGAGCTCTGGTTTAGTAGTGGTGCAACACTGGTGGGTCCATCTACGATCCACTCACAGAGTGAAAGAGACGAGGAAAAAACTGAAACCACCCTTGTTTAATTCTATTTTCACTGGGGAAAAAAGTCAACATTTATTAAAACTGTGTCTTTGAGTATAGTTCTAAATTAAAGAGAATGATTCTAAAAGACTGATTCAATTCAAAGTTCTCTATACAGCTTACACAGAATAATTACTTTAAATTCTAAGGTAGAAATGAGAATGTCAGTTTACTCTTTAGCCAGATCACAAGTTGTAGACTCAATTTGTGGAGTACTCTTCTCACAGGCATGATGTTTTCTATGCAGAGTGTGTGGTACACATATTCTGTTTTCTAATATCTTGAACATAATTTTATAACTCACAAAACGATTTATAATCCCATTATGTTCACATGGAAAACATCCTATTTGATGCTGAATCCTTGGTCACCATTTTTCTGGAAAAATATCCACTTTTTGATAATCTGCCTTAATGTGATTTCCAGGAACCAACTACAGCAAAAAGAAGCCACTTGTTTATCTATAGATATAAAGTATACTCAAAAACAAAAACAAAGCTCTAGAGTCCATTAATGACAGTAGCATCTGCTTTATTCTCAACCATAAATTCTGTATTTCCTCAAATATGTTTGGACATGATTTTGACATCTTAGTAAATGATCCAGTAATAATATCTTCACTAGGCATTTCTGCTTTTTATCATCTTAATTCACATGCACTAAAATGCCATAATCCTTTGTTTAAAGATCTTGGCACCAGTGGACAGATCAACCTTATTTTCTTTTACTTACTGATTTTTTTTAAGAACCCAAAGAAGAAAAAAACATACATGAATGAAGAGGCCAATATTCACTCAGAGATACATTTGAGAACACAGAGAACAGCTCGCCTTCAAGGTCCTTCACAACATGCACCTCCACTGACAGGTGAGAGCTGGTTGAGACTCTTTATGGTCAGCTCTAACAATTACAAAGTGGGAAGGATTCCTGTTGTGATGCAGCTCTAAGGAGGATCACCCTGAGACAGAGCATACTGGACACAGTGTCCAGTGGGAATGCTGCCAAGCACGTCTGAGGGAGGCCTATGCTGTCAGTGAACACAAGCACCTAATGAGAGACCTGTAGTATTTGTTTCTACATGGAGGAGCCCGGACCCATCAGCCGGCCTTACCCTGGAAGGAGAGGCTGTGGCGTTGGTGCTGGGCCACTGAGGCCGCACAGGCTGACACTGCTGATACCACTGCTGCCCATGCTGCCGGAGCTCGGGGCTGACGGGGCGCTCCGGTCCTGGTAGCTCAGGGGGAGGCTCTGAGGCCGGGCGTAGTAGTAGGGAGTTGAATGAGCATCTCTCGGTAATGCTTGAGCAAATAACGCAGCATAGCTAGAAACCTGGAAATACAAAAAACGCATCAGGAATACAGAGATCAGAAATTACAGAACAGTTTTCCCAAATCTACAAAGATAATTTCTATTCAGATTTTCCTTCTCTGTGATTGGATTTGGATTTCATTCTTTATTAAGCAATAAACTAGCTGACATGCTTTTGAAATATGCCAAAACTGATAAAGTTTTAGAAATTTTTCTTAACTCCAACAACTATTGCATTGTCTGATAACTAAACACCTTATTCATTCCAAATTCAAGCAAACTGAAACTCAAATAGGTTTTAAAAGTTTGGCATTGCTATATAATGATTGCTTTATATTTATGTATTGATATTATTACTTACATTTATATTATTATATAATGATTGTTCAAACTAAGGCTTTAGAGATAATAATATCTCTTTCACCCATATTCTTCAGCTTTCGAGTACTCAAATGTCTATTGTAGAATATTTTATTACACGATACTCTGGGACATGGAACAGTCAGTTGCTCTCTCTGAAATACTCAGAGGACAAAAACTGAACACAGGGACAATAAAGCTTCACTGGTGTAAGAGTCATGGATGTTCATTACGAGAACTGAAACAAAAAACTCAAGCGTCTTCCAGTTCCTGAAGAATTACCCGACTGTACTGGTATTAGTACTGTATTGGTAACTTTACAAAGCAAACATTTTGAAAACTAACAATTTATTCTCTACTTAATCATCCATTGTTACATTTGAATAACTGTTAAAAACATCTTCAGGAAACTATGCACAGACAAAATGCCGCTTAAAAAAGGGAAAAAGAAAGCCAAAGCCCTTGACCTTCCAGGACTAGATAAGCTTTTTGCTTTTCTCCTATTGTTTTCTGCAGAAGCTGATTCCTATCAAAATTTGGTGTAATTGCCCTAACACGAGACACCACGTTGCTAGCCCAAAGCCACTCACCTTGCTTGGCTGCTTGCGTGGGTCCTCACTAAGGCTCAGCAAGAGGTAGAGTATTGACCACTTGTTTTTTAAAATTCCCTGTTTAGGAAGAAAATGAATATTGAAGAACTATTTTATATTACTCTCTAGTCTTATTCTCCTCTCTCCTAAACTATATTTATTTCCAAAATAGAAATGCATTTTAAAATTCACATGGTGACATCAAATCTAACTCTGTTCACTTCGGGCATGTAACAAGCACCACTCCTCAAAAAGGGGAGAGACGACTTTCTCACACAATCAATACCCTCGAGTCCTCTACCCCACAGGCTGACTCCAAAGTCCCTAACAAGAACGAGTTTTTTAAATTACCCTTTTCTTAAATAACAGTATCATCCTCCCTGAAATAATTCATATAATTTCCCAAACACAATGATTATAAGACAAATGTCATCATAAAACATTTTAATTTTTTTCCTTTATCAATGTCCCATTTACTCCACAAAATAGAATATAAGAAAAGAATCCTAAAGTGCAAGAGTTAGTCTCAGCATCATGTATACCTAAACTCAAGACTGGGTTCTAAAGCACATAGTTGTCAGGATAACTAACTCCGAGGTTTCCATGTGAGGGCTAGCATATAGTTCATCAATTTCCAAATGTGTTTCACACCAGCCTGATTCACTCACAGAGTAGCTGCCAAACCTCAGTACGTTTTACCTCGAATTTCCACAGCATTCTACTCTATTCACATAGCCTTACCTTTTGCATGCACAGGCTAGAATATATAAATATCTTTATTTAAAAACCAAATTATGGATGATTTCTTACATTACATAAATTCTTGACTATGTTATACATTCCCTGAAAGTTTGTTTTAAAGAGTAAGCTCATCCCAGGTATTTAAATTATTGTCTAACTTAAAAATTGATTTACACAGACTTTTTCAGAAACTCAACTGATTCCCCAGCTGAGGTCACAAGGATAAGCCCTGGTGGAGTCTAATCTTGTGGTAAACAGGGAAGTGGGCAGATGCAATGTGACAAACAGCACTTCAAAGCTTGTGCACACCTCCCAGAGGAGAAGCAAATCTCTTAGAAAGATGGGCCATGCAAAGGGAGAGAAGGGAACAGAAAGCAGATCCGTCAGGCTAAAGCCGGGAATCAGATAGAAACCAACACTGGAAGAAGGGGCTGAGGACAGCAGAAAGCCCGTGGAGGAGGCAGGAGGTCCTGCAGGGAGGCAGGCAGACTGGCTAGAGGAGACCAAGTGAGAGGCGAGAGCCTGCCTAGGAAGAACACAGTCACATGGAGGGAAAGGTGAGCAGCTGGACTTGGCCTCAGTGAGCTGAGGACATGGTCAATTATGTCACCCTGGCAATCCCCCACAAGCAGGTACTAGAGCCTGGGAGGCGCAGAGTCTGGGAGTCCAAGAGGCACTTGGACACATGCCCAGAGATGCTCTCGTCATAGGAGCCCACAGCTTTTCAGGTCACAGAGCAGTCAGTGACAGCAGCTGCCATTTAGTGGTGCCTACTGGGCCAGGTGAGTTACACCCATCACCTCCTATCACTGCTACAGCCACACTATGACAAGATTCATTCTCTTCACTCCACAAGTGAGAGAACAAAGGGATCAAACCTACATAACTTACCTAAATCACAAAGCTATAATGTCTGCCTGACTCCAAAGGGACAAATGAGTGATGTCCTTATGAGGACAACAGACAAGGCTCAGAGTCCAGAAGACACCCAGGATGCTCATTCAGGGCAAGAGGTGAGCACATCATCATTCCCAAGAGAGAGCACAGGAAGAGACAGGCTGGTCGTGGGTGGACGTGGGAGGAAGTGCGGCGAAATGCTCCTTTCAGCTTTGAGGATGCCGAGTAGTGAGTCCTATGGGAGAGTTTCTTAAGGACTGAATACGCGTCCGTACTCAGCAGGCACAGGGAAAGAGGCAGAAAACACTCCATATTACAGTAGGAGAGTGCTAGGATAAAATCTCAGCTTTTATTTTACAAAAGATGTATATGGGGGTGAAGAGTGGAGAAAGTTCCAAAACTGAACAAAATTTAAAGGGGGAGGCAGCAATTTTTACTACAAAAAGAGCAGGTATAAAACACCCAGGATCGGTTTGCTGGAGAGCTTTTAATGTGTGCCCAGATGTGGACAGGAGAGGGAAACAGAGAGGTGGTAAAGCATCAGGAACGCCACCAGCAGGGAGCCACCACCACCGCTGGGCCTGAGGGAGTAGGGTGGGAACAAGGAGGGGACCAGGGAGGGCATAGCAGCAGGTGGAGCCTGGTCTCAGGACCCAAGGGCACCTCTAAGCCACAGGCGAACGGCTGCCTGGTAGGCAGAGGAAGCGACAGTGCTGCCTCAGCCTTCTCACACCCCACAATCTCACACCGTGCTTAAGCCCGGGCATACAATCTGCACCCGCTGACCCTCCAGAGCTCAGGGCAGGAGGAGGAGAGAAGAGATAGATCCATGGAGCAAACAGAATCCCCACAACAGATCTGGCAGCACAGATACTTTATACCACTCTATACCACTTAAGACTTGCTCTTAGATTCTGAAAACTAAAGGACCTAACTCAGGTATAAAACTTTAAGAACTGTCCACAAACTGCACTGTAAATGTGCAGACACTTATCAGGACTCCATAAGAGCTAGAGAAACATGGAAGTAAATGTCTGTGCAAGGCAGCCGTTTACCTAGAGCCCAGCACAGACAGCTCAGCTCAGCTTCCCTGACGCTGTCCTGAGCCCCTCTCGTTGACAGGGACCATCCACCTGCTATCTGCCCACAGCCCCTGCACACCACGCCCTGCCCCTCTCACCCTGGCCCAGCCCCCTCAAGAGCCACTCTCCCTCCTTACAGCTTTTCCCTGTCAGCTACATTTCAGAGTCCAGCCCAGGATCCACACGGCACCTTCCCCACGTCTCCACATCACATCCAGACCCGCCCTCTGGTGCCTGACTTCTTCCTCCAGGTCTAAAAACAAGAGCAAACAGTGCACCTCTGACCCTTACTCCCCATGGTATGCACAGCACACACACAAATGAGGACTCCCCACTAAGAAGACAGGACAAAAATAATATCAACAACCTTTGCACTTTTGAAGAAGTAGGTAATTTTAGCAAAATGATGGTACGGCTATTAACCTGTATATATTTTTCTACTTTAATTACCAGTGCAATACTATTATTTCCTAATATTTTTCATCTTATGTCAGCTATGCAATGAAAAACCCAAGCAAGTTAGATTTTTAGTTTGCCCTAGGAAGCTGGTCACTATTTAAAACATTGATGTTTAGGAATAAACATTCAGAGTTCCAAACAAAATTTTGGAAAACCACCATTTTAAATTACAAAGTTCCTAAATGTGTTCTATCCAATGGCCAATATTAACAGATACAACACTTTCACTGAAGGAAATTCTCCCTTTTGGGATCTTGTAAAGCTGGGAAATGTGAAATCCAACAGTCAAAGTCTTTTTTAACTTCCATATACAGCAGTTGTTCTTAAAAATGGAGAAAGATTTAAGAAAAGCAAATGATATAGCAGTTTGAAACAATTTGCCTGGAAATGAATGTACAAAAAAGGTTCCCATTTCTTACTTCATAAATATTTCAAAAATAATATTGCAAACATTATCAAAGTATGAAAAAAAGCATCCTTAAAACATTAATCCAAAGCCAAACTGAATTAATGAATCAAAATGGTCACTAAATAAACTTAGGGTTGTTTTAAGAGCAAGCCTCTTAAAACATGTATATGAATAGAGAGGAAGACTGAAAAAATATGAGTTTAATTACTGGAAGCATTAGGCCTAACTCAATCATTTTTATTGTTGTAACACATACATTATGTGTTGAGCAATGCATTAAACCTCTCTGGATTCACCTTCTCTATAAAAGGAGAGAGTGAGCTGGATGAACTAAGTTCCTTTACATAAAGAAACCACAAAAATCTCACCCTGTGATTCAATTAATTTATTGGTATTAAAGAGGTATTTCATAGAAATATCAGGTTAGAAGAACTATTCATTTTCAAATATCAACATCTAATCACAAAACATTCAAAATCAATTTTTTTAATTGAGCATAACTACAAATTAGAACCTAATAAGGAATAAAGTATATCAAACAGATAAACTGTTGCTACTGACTATATACAGGTCAAGACTTTTACCAATGTGCTTCCTCCCAGCAATGTAATTAAGGTGACTATCATAAAGCTTAAAGTCTGATCACGTTCCCAGTGTAGTTTTAAATCCAGCTAAAACTTACTTCGAATATTGAAACTCTTTTAAAAAAGCAAATGCTATCTACAGTTAAAAGCCATTATTGATTACAAAAAAGTTTCATCTGACACCACAAAAAAAGATTTAGACGTTCCAATATCACCAGTAAGTAACACACTTAGAATACTGTAGCATACCTGTGAGTGAAGTTTTCTGTGGAGTTCTGAAAATAACGCAGCATCTGCTTCTCTTCTCTGTCGAATAACTGAAAAGTCAGAAAATAAGCATTTTAATCTCTCACACAAACATTCATTTTTATGACATTCTTTCACCTATGAGAACAGACAACTCTGATGAGCTTCAGAGTCAAGAGTCCTTGTCAAACCAGACGGTGAGTGACTTTTAAGCTACATGAATGTGGTCAAGTCATTTAACCTCTCTGACCCTTGTAAAATAGGGAAAATACTAGGCTAGGATCAAAAAGTTTTTGTGAAAATTAGGTAAATAATGGAAATCTACACATGTCATGGTGAGGGAAATATAAATTTAACTAGTAACAGTTAACAATGGCTACGTTGAGGTGGGGATGGAACGTGAAACAAGAAACAAAAGTTATAAAATCATGATACTTAACTTAAAAACAACACATTCTAAACATTTTGTTAAGATATAAACAATGTTTCCTCTTGTTTTAGCAGAAAATGTAATGATCAACTGCTGTTTCAAATAAAAATCTAAATAGCACATTAATTTTCATCCACAAATTCATCTTATTAATAAATGTCTCTGGATGTTCCAGTTACACTTACAAATTACCTGAAATCAGCTGTAGCAAAAGAGAAGTTCATTCCATGTTCTACTCCATGGACAGGAAGAAGCTATAGACCATATATGGGTTTCCTGAGGGAAGGGACCCACCTGCTCATGTTTGCAGCACTGCACACACCACCTGTGCACAGGGCCTCTCAAAGAAACTATCCCACCTACTAGAAAAGGTACCACTTTAATAAGCTCACTTTTAATTTCAATACTCTCCAATGAATCTTTGTGTTTATCTATTTAAGTATGACTTTATTAAAATCTCATCAGCCAATCACATGTATCCTTAAATCTTCTAATTCATTTGTACAAAGGTAACAACAGACTTTATAGCCAACACTCTTTCATGTTCATCAACTAAGAAAGGGTGCTAGATCATGTACTAATCATATGAATCACATACCACAGATTACATAATACTAATCCTAACTGTACTTTAAACTTCTGCATAGAAAGGTAAAGCTATCTTTAAAATATATAAAGTACATTCAATAAAACTAATGCAATTAAAATTTAATATTATTTGCTATTTTTAAAATTTACATAAATATACTCCAATACAACCATTAAATTAAGCAAGTGATGGTTTTTCTACAGAATAAGACTGACAGCAATTCATAGATACAAGATAGTTATATGATAATAAAATAGGAAGAATAAAAAGAACACTGAAGATTTATAAGTGTGTTATCTATTAAATTGCTAAGCAAAGCAAAATAAATCTCAAGTTACAATGTACCCCACTTGCCAGTGTGAAAAATTAAGGAATTAACAAGTATTAGGTTTTGTCACATATGATCACTTTTCCTTTTTATATACCAGCATTTTGTATTTGAAGTCGGCCACATAAAATGAAAAATTAACTTTTCTGCATTACTCCAGAGGGCAGAGCTATCATAACTCAACTAATCTGATATCAACAACTGTAATCAAACTTCATAAAATATTACAGATCAACAGTGACCATCACATGAAGACTACAGGTACTCAGGGAGGTGGGGCTCACTGGAGGTGCCCAAGAAAAGCCGGTGGGAACACCACACAAGAGGCATGCTGAGTCAGCACATTTACTCTCCAAAACACAGCACCCACACAGGAAACATAAAGTGTACCCGGTTAGTTTTCTTCCTTAAAAAAATCCAAGACTTATTTGAATAGCTAATGAAATGAAGTAGCTGTCAGTTGTACTATGAGTCCAGATAAACTTTATTTTTAGCTACTACACAATATGCTCACCATCAGGCCATCAAATGTAAATTTGTAAAGGGAATGGTCTGTTAATATAGCACCTAACAGCTGGGGTCCCTCAATAACAATCTAAAATGTAAAATTTAGAGTTCAACAGGAGAGTACAGTGTTCTTATGTTCAGTTTTATAGATAGGAAAGAAAAATAAATATTAGTAGGTTAACGGCAGCTCAACTATTCCATTTTTATTCCTCTGCCTTAAATACATGCATGCTGAATAACACTAAGGCTTTGAATCAGATGGACTGTTTCAGACTAAGGTCACTCACCAGGCCCTGAACAGGCAAAGACAACTACGACCTTCTGAGTCCAGATATAAGGACTCACAGCCTCAATTACGTCACCTGCTGACGCACCACTCAGTCTAGTCATGCAGCACTAAGTAGGGACCTCCATACAGACCACTGGCCAAATACAGTATATAATGCAACAACCAGGATGGAAAATTTCGCCGTGAAGAACAGACTTCTAGAAGATGTTATTACTTAGACACAAGGCCAACATCCACTCTATCTGGGCAGTTTAACAGCCAGGCCCCAGCAGGAAATGCACTGACTTTCATGGTAGGCCTCTTCTCCGGTCCCGTGGGCTTGGCTCATACAACCCAGAGAACTATAGAGTCGAGAACTGGCCACCAGGAAACACAAGCCTGCAGCCAACATTAGAGCTACTCTGTGAATGGCTGCCACCTGCTTAAAGCCGAGCTCCCCAACCCAGACATGCTACAGGCAAAGAGGAGTAGCAGAATCCCACCTGGTACTACTAGATAACTCCTTAAAAATAACAAACCAAGAGCTAATAAATGGGAAACTTTCTTCTCTAAGGTATTAACATTTAAGAAAGCTTTATGTACCATCTCATAATTAAAATGTTCACATAAGTTCTAAAGTACTAGAAGTTTGAATGGTGGCAATCTAAAGAAGGACAATTTGATTCACCAACAGTTGTTTACTGCCAAGATGGTATCTAGTGTTCTACATCACCTGGCCAAAAGGTACATAGTATTAATACTGCAAATCAGAAGAGAAGCAAGAAATTATATTAAGTCCCTCTCTCTTCCTCACACTCTAAAACCCAATTATATGGTTATGGTATTTAAAACGAACCTCTTTTACTATGTTCTATTACTTTTAATTCTAAGACCAAATTGATTTGACATTACTTTTCATAGTACCTATAATTAAAATGTGCTTGGGAACTACACAGATATATACATATACACTCTTAAGCTTTGACGAGTTTAAGAATCCAACACATAACATTTAAGAAAAATACGTACGTTCTTTCTTGATTTTTTCAGCTACTAGAAATTCATCTCTTTCAACAGTTGGGGCAAAGTTGCTGCCAATAACTCGAACAGCATACTGGAACTGTTGGGCTACATCAGCTGCAAGGTAAATAAAAGCATGTAAATTATTACCAATCAGGTTAAGTTTTGATCACCAATAGTAACTGGGTATACATATCATCTACCTTCAACCCCACACCAAGGTCGTAACTAAGGACAGAAACACTATTAAGAAATCAAAACAAAATGAATGAATGAATGAAATAAGAAAAAGAACAGCAATAGGCCAGAAAGTCTTCAAAACCTAGAAGATAGAAACATTACATCCCAAGACATGAAACATAAGGAGAAAGCATGATCAAGAGAGCCTCTGAGAAGCTTCTTGGTTAACAAATACAGGAAGTCAGAAGTGGGCCCCTCAACAACCTAAACAAACAAACAATTTCTATTTGTACTTCTGGATAAAGATGATGGCTTAAACACATATGTTGGCTTCCACCCCCTTCAAAAATACCATGAAATTGAAAATAAAGGAGTTTAAAAAATTAGGCATAAAGTGACAAAGGCAAAAAAAAAACAAAGCAGAAACATTAGAGAGAAGTCAACATAAAGTGAGAAGCTGCAATGCAGATGGGTGGGTGGTAACTGACTTCGGGAGAGTGAAACCTGAAAGCTAGATGTTTGCTGCTTTAGGAACCAGGAAGAGGGAGTGTGGGAGACAAAAGCCAAGAGGAAATATAGTTCCCTATGCAGAAGCCCAGGGAGGTGCAGGAAAGGAAGTGGACTGGAAGGAGGAGCCTGGCTGAAAGTTGGGAAAGAAACAGATCCCTGGGTCCTCTGCCCAACCCCTGATCCCCAAACCAGGTAAACAAAAGCAGGTCTGGAGAAAGATTACTAAGTAAAAGAGGCAGACTGAACTCAAGGACCTCAGTCCTTTCCAGAACACTGAGAGTCAAAAATCCCTCTGTAGGCAGACTGACCAGCCCAAGGGAAAAGACTGATCGATGGGGATCACTGACACAGGGGTCTTTATCCAATTACAGACAGACCACAGAGATACTGTAGATTTACTTCTAGACCACCATAATAAAAATAACATCACAATCAAGTGAGTCGCATGAATTTTTTGGTTTCCCAGTGTACATAAAAGTTAGGTTGACATTTACTGTAGTCTATTAAGTATGCAATAGCATTATGTCTAAAAAAATCAATGTATATACCTTAATTTAAAAATATGACTTAAAAAATGCCAACGATCACCTTCAGCAAGTCACAATCTTTTTGCGGGTGCCCTGGCCTCTACGCTGATGCCTCCCGAAGGCTGGGGTGGCTGTGGCAGCTTTCTAAAATAAGACAACAATGAAGTTTGCCACATTGATTGTCTCTTCCTTTCATGAAAGATTTCTCTGTAGCATGTGATGATCTTTGATACTGTTTTACCCACAGCAGAACTTTTAAATTTGGAGTCAGGCTTCTCAAACCCTGCCACTGCTTTATCAACTAAGTTTATGGAATATTCTAAAACCTTTGTTGTTACCTCAACCATGTTCACAGCATCTTCACCAAGAGTAGATTCCATCCCAAAAAAGCACTTTCTTTGCTCATCCATAAAAAGCAACTCCTCATCCATTTAAGTTAGATCATGAGATTGCAGCAACTCAGTCACTCAGTCACATCTTTAGGCTCCACTTCTAATTCTAGTTCTCTTGCTATTTCCGCCATGTATGCAGTTACTTCCTCCATTGAAGTCTTGAACCCCTCAAAATCATTCGTAAGGACTGGTATCAACTTCTTCTAACATCCTGTCAATGTTGATATTTTGACTTCCTCCCATAAATCACATGTATTCTTAATAGCATCTACAACGGTAAATCTTTTCCTGAAGGTATTCAGTTTATTTTGCCCAGATCCATCAGAGAAATCCAAATTAATAGCAGTTATAGCCTTATGGAAAGTATTTCTTAAATAATAAGATTTGGAAGTCAAAATGACTCCATGATCCATGGGCATGACAACAACATTAATCTCCTTGCACACCTCCATCTGAGTTCTTGGGTGACCAGGTTCATTGTCAGCGAACAGTAATATTTTCAAAGGAATCTTTTATTCTGAGCATTAGGTCTCAACAGTGGGCTTAAAATATTCAGTAAACCACTCTGTAAACAGCTCTGCTGTCATCCAGGTTTTGTTGTTCCATTTATGGAGCACAAGCAGAGTAGATTTAGCATAATTCTTAAGGGCCTTAGGATTTTCAGAATGGTAAATCAGCACTGGTTTCAACTTAAAATCACCAGCTGCATTAGCTCCTAATGAGGGAGCCAGCCTGTCCTTTGAAGCTTTGAAGCCAGGTAGTCACTTCTCCTCTCTAGCTGTGAAAGTCCTGGTAAGTATCTTCTTCCAATACAAGGCTGTTTTGTCTAAACTAAATATTTGTAGTGTAGTCACCTTCATCAATAATCTTCTGGATAACCTGCTGCAGCTTCTCCAACAGCACTTACTACTGTACTTCTATGTCATGGAGACAGCTTCTTTCCTTAAACCTCATGAAACAACCTCTTCTGGCTTCCAACTTTTCTCTGCAGCTTCCTCACCTCTCTCAGCCTCACGGAATTGAAGAGAGTTAGGGTCTTGCAAGATCCCAAAAGGGAGAAGCCTGCTTTGTCTACAATGAAAATCTGTTTTTCTAGTGTAGCCACCTTCATCTTATCCAGATCTTCTAGATAACTTGCTGCAGATTCTACATCAGTATCTGCTGCTTCACCTTGCACTTTTATGTTATGGAGACAGCCTCTTTCCTTATACCTCATGAACCAACCTCTGCTGGCTTCCAACTTTTCTCTGCAGCTTCCTCACCTCTCTCAGAATTTAGAGAATTAAAGAGAGTTAGAGCCTTGCTCTGGGGTAGGCTTTGGCTTAGGGAATGTTGTAGCTGGTTTGATCTTCTATCCAGACCACTAAAACTTTCTCCCTATCAGCAATAAGGCTGTTTCACTTCCTTATCATTTGTGTGTTCACTGGACTAGCACTTTTAATTTCCTTCAAGAATTTTTCCTTTGCATTCACAGCTTGGCTAACTTGTTACAAGAGGCCTAGCTCTTGGCCTATCTCAGCTTTCTTGACTTGGCAAGCCTTCCTCACTGAGCTTAATCATTTCTAACTTTGATTTAAAATGAGAGGCATACACACGTGAACACTCAGAAACCATTGTAGGGTTATTAACTGGGCTAATTTCAATACCGTTGTGGCTCAGGAATAGGGAAGCCTGAGGAAGGGAGAGAGACTAGGGACTGGCCTGGTCAGTGGAGCAGTCAGAACAAAGACATTGATCAAGTCCACCTCTTGTATGGTACACTTTGTGGCGCTCCCAAAACTATTACACTAGTAACATCAAAGATCATTGATCACAAATACCATAAAAGATATAATAATAAAAAGTTTAAAATATTATAAGAATTACCAATATGTGACACAGACACAAGAAGTAAGCATGTGCTGTTGGCGCCAACAGACTTGCTCAACGCAGGATTCCCACAAACCTTCAATTTATAAAAACCACAGTACCTGTGAGGCAGAACAAAGTGAAGTGCAATAAAGCGAAGTATGCCTGTCCTCCACAAGGACACTCAACTCCTGGCAAGAGCGCTCAACCCCTGGCAAGAGCTACCTTAGCAGAGGCCTTTCAAACCAACTCACCCTTAATCATCAGAGGACAGGTATCACCATACATTTGAGGATAGCATCTAACACAAAAGGTGACAAAAACAGGAAGTAAAAAAAGAACACTCTACAAACAAGCCAGGAGGATAGAGATGAGAAGCCACCCCATACACAGGGCTGCATCATACCATCTCTGCCCCAGCACGCAGAGAAATAAGTCACCCAATTCTACACTGAAAAGCAGAAATGAATCAATTCAAAATAACAAGCTCTGGAACCAGAGACATGGGTTCCAAGTTGGCCCTGCAATTCACTAGCTGAATGACAGTGAGCAAACTACTTAATCTCTCAAGTCTTAGTTTTCTCATCTACAAAATGAGGTTCATAATATTTATACCAACCTTGCCTGTTTAGAAATTAAATATACCATCTCAAGGTGTAAGCACAAGGTCTGGCATATTGTAAATGCTTGATAAATATTAACTGTTTTTATTATTAACCTGAAAATGTTCTTTAAATACATAGTATGTCTACCACTGCCATTAAAATCACAACTCAAGAAAGTATCCAGTTTTTAATCTTAAGCAAGATAATTTGGTCATCATCCTGAAGACTGCAGAAAGGAAATAAATTAAGTCTCTCTTCGAGAGATTTGATCAGATTGGATCCCTAGAAAGAACACTCTGGCAACAGAGGAGAAAAGGAATTACAGGAGGTACAAAACCAAACCAAGACCCTCAGGTGGAACTGCAGAACTCGATCCTAAACGTCAAGGCTCCAAAGCCACCTGGATGTGGGCCCAAGAGCTTTTAAACAAGACAGTTCCCCTCTGTATCCGAAAAGGATTATATATACACAGTCAGATTTAACATGACAGCTTAACTTAAAGACACACAAAAATAAATGCAGCTCAAATGAAAACAAAAACTCAACAGACCTATGCTTTCTAGAGACTCAAATATTGATGGGGGCGGGGGCGGCCGTTGTGGCTCACATCTGTAATCCTAGCACTCTGGGAGGCCGAGGAGGGAGAATCGTTAGAGCTCAGGAGTTTAAGACCAGCCTGAGCAAGAGCAAGACCTCATCACTACGAAAAAAGAAAGAAATTAGCTGGACAACTAAAAATATCTAGAAAAATGTAGCTAGGCATGGTGGAACATGCCTGTAGTCCCAGCTACTTGAGAGGCTGAGGCAGAAGAATCGCTTGAGCTCAGGAGTTTGAGGCTGCTGAACCAGGCTCTGAGCCAGGTTGCTGAGACGCCACGGCACTCTAGCCCAGGCAACAGAGTGAGACTCTGTCTCAAAAAAAAAAAAGAAAAAGAAAATTGATTGAGGGAAAAGTTGAAGTGTTTGGTAAGACTTAAGTTTCAGCCTTCCTGCTTCTCATCTATAGTTTGTCTTGTATGTACCAAACTCCTGCTTTTCTGAAGGGGAGTGGGAGGGAGTAAGCCCCAAGTGCTTGGTAGAAGTAGAGCACCTAAACCAGCAATCCTCAACTCCAGATGCAGGCCAGAATAACACATCATGTACCTTAATGTTTCAGATACCAAGTTCCAAAAGAGGCCTACAGGATCAGAATCCCTAGAGACCGAGCCCACAATATTAAATTTGAATAAGCATCACATTTAAGGAGTTCAAAATGAAAAGGCATAACATTAGAGTAAAAAGTCCTCTGTCCTCAACTATCATCTAGCCAGGCATCCTCAAACTACAGCCCACGGGCCACATGCAGCCCACCGAGGACATTTTTCCGGCCCACAGGGTGTTTTTGCCCCCGTTGCCTGTCCTGGTTAGCAGCCGACTCGTCTGGGGCCCACAGTGCACATGTGTGGAATGTGGGCCACACTCTCCAACGGCCCTCTGACAGTCTGAGGGACAGTGAACTGGCACCCTGTTTAAAAAGTTTGAGGACCCTGGCTAGCCACCAGTTCCCCTTCCCACAAGCAACCAACGTTATCAGGTTCTTGTGTAATCATAGGTGATTCCAATGCATGGCTCTAGTTGAAAAGCAATGCTCTAAAAACAACAAAATAAAAAACATTACTCTAGATCTATGATTCTCAAACGTTTGGTCTCAGGGCCCCTTTACACTCTTAAGATTGAGGACCCCAAAAGTTTTTGATTATGTAGGCTATGTCTATTCACAGTTACCATATTAGGAATATAAACTATAAGACAATATAAAATATAAGACAATGTTTAAATATTTTAAAATAACAATAAATCCGTAAGTACAACTTTCAAATGACTAAAACTTTCAAGTTTTAATATACATTTAATGTAAATTTTAATATACATTCTAATGTTCATTTAATATATATTGATTGTCCCAAGAATGCAATTACCATATAATAAAAAGATCACACATTATTTAGAACTTCATCAGGAGCTCTTCACCAGTTTAGAAAATTATGATATCAACAGCATGACCACTTATGGTAGTGAATCACCAAGACAGTAATCCTGTATGTTCTGCTTGTGGTGCACTCAAAGTGGTCTGACCTATCACAGTAATCCTCTTACTTCTATATGTTGTATACTACAGTCACACCTGAACATTTATATTGAAATTCTTATCTAATATAAATTCCCTTTATTTCTTCTTTACCTCACAAATAGAAAGAAGACTACAAAGTGCTGACTCTGAGAGAGGTGAAACACTCTCACATCAAACACATTGCTTCCAATGATAGGAATAATGATTCTCCAAAGATGTGATAGTAAATAAAATGAGGTCCTGGGAGGGGCAGGATATGGAGATAGGATTTTCTAATCATTTGCTGGCAGTATGTGTTTCAAGCAAATTCACAGATGTTAAAAGTCAACTATAATTTTTTTTAAAAGATATCTTATAAAAACTTGATTCATATGAAATTCATCAAAAGCCACAAGTATCTATTGTGCCTTGATTTCACAGTATTAAAAAAGCATAAGGCCAATTTTTAGCAACATGTCATTAGAAAATTAGATAATTAATCAAATGTTCTATGGAGTTATCAGATAAAATGTCCACTAATGAAAATTTTTTAATGTCAAATATTGTTAATTTGATTCACAGCAATTAATATTGCTCCTTTGCTCACTAAGAACAAATTTAAAAAACAAGGTAAGCTACTAAATACTTATAAATTCTTCCATATAAATTGTAGCACAATTTGATATTATGAATATCATAACTGGTTGGCAACCCTAGCTATCCAGAAAATAGCAACAAGAATATCATTTTCTGACACTTTATTCGGAGAGGACCACAGGAACTGAGAGCCTTCTTACTCTTAACTTAGAAACAATTCTAAACGGAGAGATTGCAGGATACTGAACTTTGTTGAAGAAAAACATTTCAATCTCCTGTAAGTAGTAAAACTACTACAATGAAAAGGAGCTCCAATGTAAAAAATTTTGTCAAATTGAGAAACATCATTCTTGCTCACCATTAGTGGCTTTCGAAATCCAGTTATGACAGTGGGAATATATAAATGTATGGAAAAAATTTTGGAACCACTGGTATAACAAAAACACTGATGTTAAAGCAGGCAAGTCATAACTAACAATCTTAGCTACCTGGTTTCTCCTATGATTAGGAACATGAAATCATAAAGTTAACTCAGTGTGCCAGTAACAGAGACAGAAGATGGCAGACCACACTAACACCCACCTCAAGGCCTTTGCACTTGTTCCCTCTGCCCAGAACCCTCCCATGTACAAATAGCCCTGCTTGGCTCCACTCTGGTCTGTTTAAACAGTTCAGTCGCTTTCCCTTACCTCTTCCCTGTCTACACTTTTTCCCCACTTTTCCATCATAGCACTTATTGTAACTGATTCCCTGAATAAAAACACCTTTTGGCAGTTCTCTTATGTTTCAAGTTCCCAGGCTAGTAAGATTTGTTGCCCAGAACTTTGTAATTTTCTGTTTCACTGATTCCCTCCCTTTTGAGTTGTTTTTCAGAAACGGTGAGCCCTCCTTGCAGCAACAATATAATCACAAGGTTTTACACTACCCAATTGTTCAGAGAAGTCAAGATAAGTGGAACTCCACCAAAATCTAGCCCAAAGACCCACTGAGCAACTCCTCACAGTCTGAATGCGCACAAGAACGAAAGGATGACCGATGTTACCACCAGCTCATTATACTACTAAAATTTCCACGTCGGGAGAGATATTTCTGGAAATATCCACAAAGTTTTGATCATTTGACATATGTACCAGTGTGATTTCTCACTGTGCTCATGTGCCCTACAATCCATATCAGACATGTAATGATGCTCACTCACTTCATGCATTATTCATTTCACCTCTAGAAATACCCTTGACCCCCTTGGTCAGGAGGCAGATTTGAGGCAGTCCTCCAACCGCCCAGTTGACATCCTTTGCAATAAATCTCCTTTCTTCCTTGATAATTCTTGTTGTTCCAATAATTGGCTTTCTGTACAGTAAGAAACAGAGGGAAGCCGCCTTATGGTTTGTTAACATTACCACTAATATCACATGTTTATCTCTATGTTTATCGTCTGTCTCCTCCATTAGAACAAAAGATCCACGAATGACTTTGTGTATCTCTGCATCACCAGTATCTAGCATGGTTTGGGGTGTGAGGAGTGGTGTCCTCAAAAACTTCTTAGATGCATAAAGTGACAGAGTGAGACTACAAAATGTATCAAGAACTATGTGAAGTCAGTCATTTAACAGTGACACAAAATTCATCCTTTGCCCGGAAGGTTATCCTAGAATAAATTATGTACACAAATTGTTATGAATCGAGACATAAAGGTCAAAATGCATCCTCAGTACATTAAATGTAATTTTGCTTAAAGTCTTCCTCAAAAATTGCATAATTTCTTTTACACATTTTGGTGCTTAAGGAGTTACCAGTTGCTTTAATTACCCATAAAATCCTCTCAAAGAGCATCCCCACCAACCCAAGAACCAAGAGATAACATCCAGTACCATTTCTTTTCAAGTACCTCGGCTACAGAATGCCTTACCTATTGCACAGAATTGATTTTTGGTTTCGCTTCTTTGTCATATTTGCTATGCGAACTTTCCCAGAACAGTTTTATATCAAATCAACCCTCAACCCTTTAAACCTGTGGTCCCCAATGCCAGGGACCAGACCGCATAGCTCTGCCGCCCCAGGATGGGGGGGCTTGCACCGCCTGAGGTGAGAGGCACCTGCCCCGCCCCCCACTTCACCTCGTCGCAGGAAAAAATGCCTTCCCCGAAGCCGATCCCCGGTGCCAAAAAAGTCGGGGATGGCTGCTTTAAACGGTAGAAAAATATGGCAAATAAGAGAGGTAAACATTCCCTTCGCATAATATTCAAACCTGTTTCACGTTCCTAATGGAAAAATGACTATGATGTGGTTCACCAGCACCTCGCACCCTCCCCCTCCGCAGTGCTATCCTCGCTCTCCACCCCACTCAGCATGAACCCAAACGTGAGCAGAGGCGCCCTCTCCCAATGCATGACACTAGAGAAGGGGGACAAATTCTCACGCCGGCAGTCTTTCCGTCCACACTAACTGACCGACCAGCCAGGCTGAGCGGTGACTCAGCCTGCTCCCGGCCCTGGCTCCGCCCCTCCGTCAGCTGGGCCCCCGCAACCTCGCTCTGGGTCAGGTCCCAAGCCCTCCGCTCCCTCAGCTCCGGCCCTCGGCCCGGGCCCGGGCTCCCAGTCCTCCGCTCCCTCTGCCCGGGCCCTCGCCCCGACCCTCCGCTGAAGCCCTAGTCCTTAGCCCCTAGCCCCGGCTCTCGGCTCCCTACACCCCGGCCGTGGCTCCCGGCCCTCCGACACTCCGCCACCGCCGTCTAACCCTACGCCCCAGTCGCAGCGCCCAGCCTTTCACTCCCTCTGCCCGGGCCCCAGCCCCAGCCCCGGCCCCCCGATCCCTCCTCCCAGCCCTCAGACCCTTCACGCCCGGCCCCCCGCTCCCTCCGCCCCGGCTCCCAGCCCTCCAACCCTCCGACCCGGCCCCGCGTCCTCGCTCCTCCAACCCCGGGATGTCTTCAGTCGAGCGCCGAGGGAGTGGCCTTCGGGCTGGGTCCACGGACCCCGAGCGGCTGGCCCGGCCTGCCTACCTTCGCTCCTGCCTAGGATGCGGCAGCAGAGGTTCTGCAGCAGAACGTTTGGCGACTTCTGGTCCGGAGTCGCCATCCTCGCCCCAGAACTGCGCGCCGGGGGCCCCGGCGGAATCTCCGGCCCTCGCCAGCCTGCTGCCTCCCCGCCGCGCACAGGGACCGCCGCGGCACCTCCCCGGCCCCGCGGGCTTCCAGCTCCAGAGGGGCTAAGGCGAGGGCGCCGCCGGCGACAAGGGCGCCATTTTCACGGAACCCGCGAAAGCGCGGGCGCTTCCCACAATGCCCCGCTTCTTCCTGCGCCGGGCCTACGCGTGCCACGGCCTAATTGTCCCCCGCTCCCCGCGGCCACCAGCTGCAGATGGGAAGGTTCCGGCCTGAGGGGCGGCAGCGGGCGGTTCGAGGCGCTGGGCGGGCCTGCGGCCTTGGTTTGTGTCGCGCTTTCAGTCTGTTGAAAGGAGTGCAGGGATTTTATGAGTTTTAACCTGCGGGGTCGCCCCCGCTGCTGGCCATGTCCACTGGGCCTGGTTACGTGCAGACCTTGGCTGCTCAGGGCCGCCATTTCGAGCCCCAACCCCAAACTCCACACGTGCCCCCATCTCCGCCTACCGGGACACCCCGGAAAGAATGAGTCAGTCCCGGGGAAAGTGAGGACCAGGCAAGCAGACGGCCGCGGTGCGTGGCTGCCAGTGCCGCTGGCTGCGGGGGCCGCAGGGGGAAGCGCCCCGGAGCCTCTGTCGGAGGTGGAGACCGCACCGAAGTGAGAGAGGGCAGGCCCGCAGTCGGCATCCCACTTTGCCGGCCGCCGTCCCAGCGAAGCAGCCACAGAAGCAGCGTCTGCAGAGGAGCAGAGCTGCTCACGGAGCCCAGCCCAGATTCAGACTCCTTAGCAAGCGAAGTGTTTGTTGTTCTCAGCCATTGAGTGTAGGGATGCTTTGTTACACAGCAATGGATGACTAATGCAGATTATCTCTGCCCAGTGCAGTCCACATGCAGCTTAATGGAGTGCATGCCCATCGTGTGCCTGTTTACCCTCAAATCCGTCTCCTGCCTCTCCCTGATGCCCTACAGCATACAACATGCCACAACACAAGTTCCCTGGACAACTGGCCTCCTGGTAGGTTCAGCCAGTGGGAGTCCCAAGAGAAGGAGACTGCCAAAGTTTTCCCTTTGCAGCACTCTGCCTTTGACTGTCTATGACAGTAGCCAAGTCTCCTTTCTGGCAATATCTCGGTCAGCCAGCCTTTTCTTTCATGGTTCCAGTCTCCTTTGTGCAGTATTCATCATAGACATTGTTCCCATTGGAAGGCTTCAGAATATGACTATAATAACATCAACTCTTCCTACTGTCTCTTCAGCCCTAGAAATAGTACTCACTTTCTGCACTTGCTAATCTCTAAGTTACTACCCTGCTTTAATTGCCCATGTAACTAATTCTCTGTATTAAATCCCTTGGCTGGGTGCAGTGGCTCACGCCTGTAATCCCAGTACTTCAGGAGGCTGAGGTGGGAGGATGGCTTAAGACCAGGAGTTTGAGACCAGCCTGGGCAACATAGCAACACCCCCATCTCTACAAAAAATTTTAAAAATTAGCCAAGTGGGGAGGCACATACCTGTGGTCCAGGCTACTCTGGAGACTGAGACAGGAGGATTGCTTGAGCCCAGGAGTTCAAGGCTGCAGTGAGCTATGATCATGCCACTGCATTCCAGCCTGGGTGACAAAGCAAGAGCCTATCTCTTAAAACAATTTTTTGTCATTAAAAAAAAAATTTTAAGTGTATTAAATCCCATATGTGGTTTCTAATTTTGCTGTCTGGTCCCTAATACAGTCATTGGTAGTAGGACAAATTCTAGGCAAGAGAGCCTTGAGTTGCCATTCTAGGATTGAATTGTTCACCTGTCTAGGCTTGAATACATCAGTGACCTTTCTGAGGGT
The DNA here is from genome assembly GCA_008750895.1 of Mirza zaza. Taxonomy (NCBI): domain Eukaryota; kingdom Metazoa; phylum Chordata; class Mammalia; order Primates; family Cheirogaleidae; genus Mirza; species Mirza zaza. Next base: position 4,362 of record VSMD01137654.1, on the reverse strand, counting down.
GGAAATGAGGCAGTAGTAATCTGGGAAGTTAGAGCACCAAAATGGCTTCTATTATCATATGTGGCTGCTTGAGACAAAGTGCTGGCCAATAGTAAGATCTTGGAAAATTAAGTAGGTGCTGCAGTTTCTGTACGAAGTATATTCAGAAAGTTTCCAGCTCAGGATACAGTCATAGAACCAGAGTGTTCCTATAGTAGCCTGAAAAGATCTCTTATTCTCATACCTCAATAGTCAGAATTGAGGACCAGAACCCAAACATACTGTTCAGGTTGCAAAGTGTGATGTGAACTGAGCCTGAAGTTCTGCCAAGTCTCTTGTATTAAGGTGGGTCATTAATTGAGAAGAAGTGGGCCCCTGAGGCTAGGTAGGAATGGAGACATTTGAGTAAAACCTGAGATCTGACATCACCAAACCTTAAACTGAGCACAAAACCTCTCATTCTCTGTACTCAGAAACTGGCCTTTGTTTGGAGCAACTGGCCTGGCTGTTCTCATTAGCAAATAAGTTAAAATGGAATTCCAAAGGATTCAGATAATCCAAAAGAAGGAATGAAAGGGTGAACAGAGAAACAATAATCAAAGAGGACAAACAAAAACTTTTAAAATGGTATACTTAAATCTAACCATGCTAATAACTATAACAGATGTTAGTGGCTGAAACATTCCAATTAAAAGCAAGAGGTTGTCAAAATGGGGTTTTTAAAAATGCAGGACCTAATTATGTGCTATATATAAAACATTTAATAAGAAGACACAAATAGATTGAAAATAAATGAATGGAAAAAGATATATCAAGAAAGCAGCAAGTAATAAGAAGCAAGTAATAAGAATTGCAGTGGCACATTAATATTAGATAAAATAAAGTTCAAGATAGGAGTATTACCAGAGATAAAGAAAGACATTTTATAATGATAAAAGGGTCAATTCATTAGGAAGACATAACAATTATGAATGTATATTCAGATAACAGGTTGAGAAGCATTCATTCTTGAAAACAATGACTAAGCTACCTGTAAGAACAATGAGCCTGTAGCCTTGCTGGGGCAGACCCATACCTTGGTTGGGAAGCATGTACATCCCAGTACAGGGATGGCTGCCTAAATGATCCCGGAATGGGCAGGCTGCTTATAGGGCAAGAGGTAAACAGCCATGGTTCTGCCAGATAGGGAAGGGTTAGCAGGAGATGAGCAGGAAGGTGGGGTCCCACTTGGTGCAAGTGCCAAACCAGGAGAACCACAATGCTGCAATGGTTAATCTCATGTGTCAGCTTGGCTGAGCCTCCTTGCCCAGATATTTGGTTTAATGTTATTTAGGGTGTGTCTGTGAGGGTGTTTTTGAATGAGATTAACTTTTGAATCAGTGGATTTTGAATTAAGCAGATTGCCCTCCCCAATGTGAGTGAGAGGCCCATTTAGTCTGTCGAAGGCCTGAATGGAAACCAAAAGACTGACCTGCCAGCAAGTGGCCTTTGAATTTGAACTACAGCATCAGCTCTTCCCTGGTTCCCAGCAAATTCAGACTTGCCAGCCCCCACAATTATGTGAGCTAATTTCTTAAAATAAATTTCTCTGTCTCATACATATACACACAAACACACAGGAACACAGGAATGTCTGAGGTAAGCTGTCCACAGATACCTGACTGACAGAAACCATGTGTGTGTCTGGGGAGGACTGAGAGCCCCTGGTGAAACAGTAAATCCATGGAGACATGAGAACTGGCTGCAACTTTGAATATATTTCCAATGTGCACACAGATCCATGAGCAGAGGATGAAACCTTGATGGGCCCTGCCCAAATCATGGCTTTACATATGTTATGCAGGCACAGGGGCAAGCCCTAAGAAACCAGGATAAAACAATAAAAATAAGAAAAAAAAACCCTTGAGTCAAAATATCAGTGCTTGTACAATATAGGGGAGAACAATTTCTACAGTTTAAGTCCAGAAAATTTTCAAATTTATGCACACACAAATGAGAAAAGTGACACCACTGCAGAGTCTACAAAGATTGAAAGGATGTAAGTGAATGTTATGAGCAAAATTATGGCAATATATTTTACAACTTAGATTAAGGTACTAATTCCTTGAAGGACAAAAATTACTGAAGTTCAAGAAATAGATAATTTGAATAACCCTATGTCTATTAAAGAAATTGTTTAAGAGGAAAAAAAAGGCCCTCCACAAAGAAAACTGTAGCCCAGGTGGCTCTTCCCTGATGAATTCTCTCTAATAATAAATGAAGAAATAACATCAATTCTATACAAACTCTTCCAGAAAATTCAGATAAGGGAATGCTTCTCAATTTACTCCAGAATTACCCTGATACCAAAATCTGAAAAAGTCATTATAGAAAAAGAAAATTACACTCCAATATCCCTATTAAACATATAAATAGATGCCAAAATTTTAAACAAAATTTCAACCAATCAAATCCAACAATACATAAAAAGATGAACACCTATGACCCACTGAGCTTTATGCCAGTGTTAAGGGCTGAATTGTATCCTTCCTCCACATCCAGAAACTTAAGGACTAGCCCTCAATGTGACTGGAGACAGGTCCTGTGAGGAAGTAACTAAGGTTGAATGAGGTCATGAGAGCGGACCCTAATCCTATAGGACTGGTGTCCTTTCTTTAAAATAAATTGTATTATGTATATTTAAGGTACACGACGCGATGTTATGGGAGATATATAAAGAAGTAAGAAGGTTACTATGTAAAGCAAGCTAACATCCATCATCTCACATGGTTACTCATTTTGTTTCAAGAGTAGCTACAATCTAATCCTTTGTCATGAATTTGTAAATTACACTACAATGTTATTACCTATGGTCCTCATGCTGTACTTAGATCTCTGGATATATTCAGACCATGTATCTGCTACTTTGTATCCTCTGACCTACATCTCCCATTTCTTCCTCATCCTACCCTTACCCCACCCTAATAACCACTGTTTTGTTCCCTATCTCTACATATTTGAATTTTTTTTTTGATTCCACTCTAAGTGAGATAATTCAATATTTTTTCTTTCTGTGCCTGGCTTATTTCATTTATCATAATGTTTCCAGTCTCACCTACACTGTGGCAAATTTCAGGGTCTCCTTATTTTAGGGGCTGAATATTATTCCATTGTATGTGTATATATACCACAGTTTCTTTATCCATTCATCCACTGGTAGAAACTTAGGTTTTTCCATATCTGGGCTATTGTGAATAGTGATGCCATGAACATGGGAGTAAAGATGTCCTTACAAGGTAGTGATTTCATCTCCTTTGTGTATACACTCAGAAGGGGACTGCAGGTCATGTGGTGGTTCTATTTTTAATTTCATTGGAAACCTCCTTAATGTTTTTCATAATGGCTGTACCAATAGAACTGGTGTCCTTTTACAGTAGAAGACACCAGAGCCCCCTCTGTGTCTCTGTACATGCACAGGGTAAGGGCTGTGTGAGGACACCAGGAGAAGGTGGCCGTCTGCCACCCAGGAAAAGAAGCCACCCCAGACCCAACCTTGCTGGCACCTTGATCTTAGATTTCCAGCCTCTAGAACTGTGAGAAAATAAATTTCTGTTGTTTAGGTCACCTAGTCTCATAATTTTTTTAATGATGGCCTGAGCTGATTAATACATCCAGAAATGTAAGGCTGGTTCAACATTTTAAAAAGCAATGTAATTAAAGATATTAATAAACTAAAAAAGAAAAACTGTATCAGCATCTTGATACATGCTCATTTGTCAAAAATCCAATATCCATTCCTGATTTACAAAACAAAATCAAAAACAAAAAACACTCTAACAAGTAGGAATAAGAAGGGGACCGCCTAAAAAGCTTCTGCACAGCCAAATAAACAGTCATGAAAGTAAACAGACAACCTACAGAATGGGAGAAAATTTTTGCATCCTTCACATCCAATAAGGGGCTGATAACTAGAATATACTTAGAACTCACGAAAATCAGCAAGAAAAAATCAAATAACCCTATTAAAAAGTGGGCAAAGGACTTGAATAGAAACTTTTCTAAAGAAGACAGAAGAATGGCCAACAAACATATGAAAAAATGCTCAACATCTCTAATCATCAGGGAAATGCAAATCAAAACCACAATGAGATATCATTTAACTCCAGTGAGAATGGCCATTATCAAAAAGTCTCCAACTAACAAATGCTGGCGTGGATGCGGAGAGAGAGGAACACTCCTACACTGCTGGTGGGACTGTAAACTAGTTCAATCTCTGTGGAAAGCAATATGGAGATACCTTAAAGCGATACAAGTGAATCTACCATTTGATCCAGCAATCCCATTACTGGGCATCTACCCAAAAGATCCAATGACACTCTACAAAAAAGACACCTGCACTCGAAT
>VSMD01137644.1:0-18580 GCA_008750895.1 Mirza zaza | reverse complement strand
GGGGGGGGGGGGGGGGGGGGGGACAGAGACACAATGACAGAAACTGCCTGTTCCAGGCAGAGTTCCCATAGCCGCCACCTTGCCCTGCCCGGGAGGTGGAGCCCCCACCGGGCAGGCCGGGCCACGGCGTCCACGGGCACGGACGAGCCACGGCACACGCTTGTCCCTTCCTGACAACCACAGACCCGGCGCCCTCTTCCCCACGCCCCTGCCGGGGCCAATCCCACCTGGGATGATCTTCAAGTAACTGGTCTTAGCTCACGGATCACTGATTCCGTTGTGGGCTCCGGCAATAGCACCCTGGTATGTGTAAATGCAGGTCGAGACACAAGCCACACCCATGACGTGCCCTTAACTGGCTGCTGAAATGGTCAAAATCTCCACACGCCCCGTGCATTGGATGGTGCATGTCTGCTGAGCTGAGGCCCCGCCTGACTGAGGTGGCTGTCGCCAGCCGCACGCAGGTGAGGGGACGGGCACCCACGCTGAGACGTGGGAGGGGGCCAGGGAGGGGCGCACCAGGGAGCAGAGGTGCGCTGGCCCCAGACAGACACGGCGGGGAAAGAAAAGAGACGGGCCTGGGTTGCAAGGGGGCAGGTGAGTGTTTCAGACCGGAGCGGCTCCGAGCAGAGCCCTGTTTGCAAAGCAAGGACAGAAGAGGGGACCGAAGGTGGCACACGCTGACGGGCCGGGCCGCGGGGGCACCACGGCTCCCGTCCCTCGTGTGGGGCTCACTCCCGCCAGCAACGCAGGTGCGGCAGCAGAAGCCGCTGGGAAACCTGCCTCGGTGCCTGCTCTGTTCCACTCCCTGTAAAACCGGTGGTGGTCTTCTCTTGGGAATGAACATAAATGCAAAGAAACTAGAAATCAGAGCAAATACAGTTGATCTAAAGTATTATACAGGAACGCATCCAATAACATCATGATGGGACATTTTACTATTTAGAGCTTTTTTACAGATATGTCATTTTTAACTGGTGAAATATTTTTGCAATCGCACGCATAGAAAGAGCTGTTAGCTTCAGAGCAATGAGCTTGACGTTCTCCTTGTCCCAGGCTGTGCTCCTGGGTCTGAGGGGCAGACGGGTGGCAGAGCCACTTCCCATCCACACGGGGCCAAAGGACGGTGGCGGCCCACGGGATTTTAATGTGTGTCATCTCAGCACTGTTGACAACGGCCAAGATGTGGACTCAACCCAAGCGTCGTCCACGGGAGATCGGGTGACAGACACGGTTCCGCGTACTGTGGAAAACCGCGTACTGTGGAAAACCGGGCAGCCTTCAGAGCGAAGGGGACCCTGCCGTCTGGTGACATAGGGGACCCGGGGACGTCATGCCGCCTGGAGTGAGCCAGGTGCAGAAGCCGGGCACGCCTCGTGGTCTCACATCCCTGTGGGATCCGAGCCAGTCGGACTCGCAGACGGGGATCCCGGCTCTGCGGACAGGGCGCAGGTGGAAGGTGTGTGGGTCAGGTAGGACGGGCAGGTCCCGTCAGGTGGCGGGAGGCACAAAAGGGAGGTCAAGAGGCCCCAGTGCAGCCACACCAGGCCCCGCCACCCTGGGCAGGGAGGCTGCAGCGAGTCGCTGGCCGGGACACCGAGGCTGGTGCATTACTGACACTAAGCGGATGCCTGACACGCTGCACTCACCTGTGACAGGTGTGTGACTCACCTGCACAGCCCGACCTCACCACAGTGCTCCCCACATCCCCTACGGCTGCTCCCGCCAGGGGCTGTGGACAGTCGAAACGCCCCATTGCCCATCAGCGGACCCTCCTGCAGGGGAGAGGACCCCCGTAGCATCTGGGTAGCGGCTGCTATCCCTTCCTCCCAGTGACCTTCCCGCCCACTTGCTGCCGCTCCACTCCCTCCAGCCTGAAGCCAAGAACCCCTTGGCGAGTTCAGGGGCTCCTCCCCTTGCCGGGCACCCCTGCACCCCCAGGGCTGTCTGTGCGCTTGGGGTTTGCCTCGGGGTGTGCACACCGCACACGCAAGAGTACATACGTGACGTGGTGTGAACCCTCGATTGTGGTCATTGTCACCCAAGGCCATGGACCTCAGCAGGTGCCTTGTTCACCTCAAGTATGCACAGCGCTTATCTGTCAATCACACCCAATAAAGCTGGGCGAAATAAATCCCTTGTGGGGACAGGGCGTGTCTGAGGGTGTCCCCTATGAGGAGAGAGAGGGAGGGACTCCTGCCCGGGAGAAGCCCACCTTGTTCTCCAGCCACCCAGAAAGCTCCGATTCCAGGTCAGTGGGCGACTCACCAGTGTGAACTGACAAGGAAGTGGGGGCGGGGGCAGTTCACCCAGTGAACCCAAGTCCCTGCAGCGTCCCAGGCACAGGGAACCTGGGGCAGGAACCCGCCTGCCCACGGTTCTTCCTGCCACACAGAACATGCCTCACGCTCGGAAGAGAACTTTCCAGAGCAACCGACGAGGAAATCGAATTACCCGCGATCATCCACCGTCGTATCCACTGGGGGCTCGCTACATGGAACTCTGAAAATGCTCAGTAGAGTTTGATTTTAAATTTCAGCCACTAATTTAGGCATCTGAACCTCAAGAGGGCAGGTGCGTACCAGATAAAACATGTTTCGGGAAGGTGTAAGTTGGTTTCTGCCTCAGCAGACTTTGCCAGATAATGACATTTTAAAGCTGTCATTTCATTCCCGTACAGATCTCAGGAAGATATCCTGAAATATCCCGAAATATCCTTGACATTTCAAAGGAAATATCAAGAAACAGATCACCTGTGGCAAAGTGAATTAATGTGCTCCAGAAATCTGGACCTATATTCTTAATAGGATGAGTAAGAAAAAAATTTACATCATTACCATCTTTAGTATTTGTTTAAGAGAACTCGAAGAACCTATTATCTACTGTTACGGCTTAGCCAGAATAATACTTATCTAAATATCTGCTCTATGCAATCTGGTAAAACATGCCTTTTTGCCCAAACTTGGGCCACTCATTTAAATTTCAGTAAAATTGAGTCTGTGCATCTGGAAAATGGGCACATAATATAACATGCATACTAGGTAGGACGTTAGTGTGCACTGAGCTGTGTGCCTCTAAAATCCATGTTGAAGCCTAAACCCCTGAGGTGACTGCACTTGGACACAGGGCCTCAGGTGGTGACAGAGTCTCCGTGAGGACAGGAAGGTCCTGACGCCACACGGCAGGTGTCCTTAAAAGCAGAAGACACCAGCTCTCTCTCTCTCCCCATCCCTCTGTCTCTGTCCCCCTCTCTCCCTGATACATGAAAACACACCGGGGAGGCCACCCCCTGCAAGCCGGGCATCAGGCCCTCGTCCGGAACAACCCAGCCCCCACTTTGGTCCGGGACTCTCGGCCCCCAGAGCTGTGAGGAGGCCATGTCTGGGGCCCCCTGATGACTGTGAGAGACGTCGAGGAAGATGATGGAGAAACCACATTGAAACCAGGGTCCCCGACCAGTGGTGAGTTGCAGGACGGTCTCATGATACCACGTTACGATGTAACCATGATAGATACAAAGTGCATAACACACGTGATGCGCTAGGATCATCCAGAAACCATCCTCCCTCTCTGCAGCCCATGCAAAAATTGTCTCCCATGGAAACGGTCCCTGGTGCCAAAAAGGTTGGGGACCTCTTATGTGAACCATCGGGTTTCATAAAAACACCAGCGTTTAGTCTCTTGGACAGAAAGTTGTTCCTCTGAAACCAGGTTCTTCCAGCACCAAGCACAGCGTGCTCCTAGGCTGAGCCAGAAGGCCCCGCCCACCCGAGCTGTCGAGCTTTGCAAACGGACGTCAAGCCGTTACTAAGGCTCCAACGTGATTTTAACTTGAGCGCATCTAAGAGCTTTGATTTTAAAAACAAGATTTGTATGATTAGTGGGCGATGAAAATCAACTGGGAAACAAAACTTCTCTGCGGGTTTAGTTAAAACTGCTCCCACGGCCGGGCATGGTGTCTCACGCCTGTAATCCTAGCTCTCTGGTAGGCCAAGGCGGTCAGATTGCTCGAGGTCAGGAGTTCGAAACCAGCCTGAGCAAGACCCCGTCTCTACCAAAAATAGAAAGACATTAATTGGCCAACTAAAAATATATATAGAAAAAATTAGCCGGGCATGGTGGCGCATGCCTGTAGTCCCAGCTACTTGGGAGGCTGAGGCAGGAGGATCGCTTGAGCCCAGGAGATTGAGGTTGCTGTGAGCTAGGCTGACACCACGGCACTCACTCTAGCCTGGGTGACAGAGTGAGACTCTGTCTCAAAAAAAAAATAACAAATAAAAAAATAAAACTGCTCCCACTGCAGCCAGCCAAGGCTCTCCTCCTCCTGTGTCCAGATTTTTATGGTCCCACAGGCTGATCGTTTCAGCTGCAGGTTCTGGGAAGCATTTCCCGCAGTGAGTAGCTATCTAGCTGGCAGATGTCTAGACAGAAACCGCAGTCACCAAGAGGCATTTCCAATTGAGTCCAAACAGCCCTTACTGCGTCTGTTTATCCACACACACGGCACCGCTTGGCGTCAGCTACCTCCAAGACCGTGCTGGGCGCTGAACCGACAGGAGCCTCGACTATAGAATTATCTGCGGCTGCCGGCTCCCCGTTCAGAAGCGTTTCCCCCCATAAACTTGTCTGTTTCCCTTTCCGCACTCAGGAGCCTCGCTTGTCCATCAAAAGAACAAATGCAGAACGCAATCAAAATGCATAACAAAACTTGCAGAATCGAGCCTGGAATGTAAGATAATTGTTCAATGAATCCTTTTCCATTTCAATCCAGCTCTTTCTTCCGCAGACGTACGAGATAAGGTCTTTCAGAAAATATTCTCCTGCCTTTTATCATCTCATCCCAAGCCGTGCTCTGACGTTTAATTCCCGTGTAGCTCACATCTTGGCAGCCGGCTCCATAAAACAGGACTTGCTGTGTCCACATCATCTCCTGACTATAAAGATTTTGCGATAGAGCTGTTTTATAATACACAGATAATCCTTACCCATTCTGTACTTTTTATCAAACAAGAAAGTGACTTTCTGGCACTTAAGGTCAGATTTCTTATTCTGGGACTCAGAATAGCTCCCCGAAGTTATTACTGAATAATTATACCTGGGACCCGGGCCACCCATTTCTGCTTCAGGCATTTAAACTGTGGACGTGACACTAAATTCAAATTTGTTCCAGGTGCGGACTCACGTTCAGATTTGAATATTACGGTTTTCAGAAGGACAGATTTTAGCCAGGTCTGCAGTAAAGTCTGTGTGTCTCGACGCCGACCCAGGTTTCTCCCTTTGGCCAGTCTGTCCCCCAAGGTCAGGCGTGGCAGCTGCACCCCTGTCCCCCAGGCACCGGCCCAGTCTTGACGTCCCTACCGGGAACCAGCTCCCTGCTAAGGAGAGGACAGATACAGGCACAAAGGAGGACTCAGAAGTGAGTGGTTTTTCTTAATGACACAATTGAAGGGCCCGGAAGATCAATTTTAAAAATTAGAGATTTATAGAAAAAAATTTTCTGCGGTATTTTAGTTCACACTCACACGTGAAAAATACTTCCAAAAATAACTCTCTCGCTTCATTGCAGGAAACGATGGGTTAACGGGCTTCGCTGTGGGGCAGGTAAGTGAGGGCCTTCCACTCGCTGGGCAGAGCGGGGTCTTCTCTCCGAGTCAGCAAAGTGCAGAAGTGCCCCGGGGGATGGGGTGGCCGCACCTCTCTCAACTTTCTAGAAATGACACCCTGGGCCAAACTTTCCTGAATAAGACGGAGCGTCTGGATCCGCCACCCGAAAAGAGTAGCTGCTCCTCTGTGGACGGAAGTCACGACTTCACACTAGCAGCAGTTGCTTGACGACCCTTGTGCACATCTGTTCAATCCAGACGTCGAACCAAACCCACACTGGAAGGACTTAAAAATCGACATACTAGGCTTGTAGTTTCTAAAAGACTGCGACGCCTCCTAAGATTTAAATACACCAAACGTTCCTACAGGGTTCCGGCTCCTCCAGGAGCTGGGGTCTGGCTCCCGGACAAAGTCCTAAGTGTGAAAGTGTCCAGGTCCCAGCACAGGTGACCACAAAGGCAGAGCCGGGGGCAAGCGGCCCCTCCCCGCCCCGGGCCTGACACCCAGAGGTCCCCGCGGCCTGGGCCGTGCGTGGTCACCAGCCCCGTGTCTGGACGCAGAGGCCCCTCGCTGGGTGGAGGACAGGAAACGGAGGACACGCCTCCCCGCTCCGACTCACACCGGGGCTCTCCCTACTCCCTGGCCCCTGGGCAGTTAGGGGACCCCACGTCCTCATGTCGGGACCCTCCCGGAGGCTGAATGGAACTGGGGGGGCTGGTGTTGCCCTGCGGCCATGCTTGTCCTGTCAGTCAGAGATGAGGGGTGCATGGCCCCCCTCCGTCTCAGCTCCTGTCTTCCTGGACTGGCGGCTCGGACCCCCCCCCCCCCTCCCCCCCCCCCCCCCCCCCCCCCCCCCCCGCCAGCTCAGCCGAGCCCCCACAGTTACTATCCACCGAACGCTGATGAGCCACTGACTGCAAAGACCTGTTGTCACCCGTCCACTTCGTTCTAACGCAGAGAATCACATGTGGGTCAAAAATTAATTTTAAGAGAATATATCTATCATGGGAAAGTAAGGTTTATAAGAACAAATATATCAGCAGCACTTAAAATACCAAGTTTCTTTAGCGGGGCTAAATCCAAACAAGACTGCGCAGGAACATGTGAATTGGGACAACTTGCAACGATAAGAGGGACGCACCTGAGATCTCGTGGAGCAGACCGGCACTCCGTGATCACAGGTAAATAAACGCAGAAAAGCATGAAGTTTGCAAAGTGAAGGTGCAATGTTATTATGCTCATACCTAAATTTGAACAATACACAAAAACATATATGTTGTCTATGGAAAAACACATATGAAGGAAGAGTGTTAGAAATGAAGTGGAAGGACTCACAGGGACCTCGGGGTATTGCCGACCTCTGGGAAAAAGCAGGAGACAGGACCCGGGCTCCACTTGTGTGTGCAAAATCCATGTGTGTAACAGGAGAGAGCCCAGCAGAGGGGAGATAATTACAGGGGTTCTGTTTACGCTTCAACCTTTTCTGGTTGAAAAATCATACAATTAAAATGCTTTGCAGAGTATGCAAAAATGTCTCTGCTATAATACTTTTTAAGTTACTTAAAGTTATATTTGAAGGACATATTTTTGTGTTTGATTTCCTTATAGGTGTGTTGGTTGTGTGTCACACCCACATACACATGTAAACGGTGATTTTATTTTTAATAAACCTTGATTGAAACTTTTATAATGAACATGGCCGAACTATTCACTACTTTGAGGGTGTCACAGTCTTCAAGCCACAACTTTCCTTGTTAAGTGAACTCTAATGTGAGCACCGTCAGGAAGCAGTTTAATGAGCTCACTCGACGGTGCTGGAGAATTTTGCACAAGTCAGCCGCCGTGCAGCCCACGAGAGGTGAGCTCTGGCTCTTTTGCTGACCGCTGCATTTCGTGACTTGTTTTGGATGCGTTTTCCCGAAGGTCTGAGCTTCAGAGTCTGTGTCAATCCTGGCGTGCCCATTGCCCATGGCTGTGACAGGTCACATGTCACTTGCTCTAGGGCTCACTTGGACCCTGCAAGCACCTATATCTTACAGCTTCTTTGTATTCCTGCCATTCTCTCACCAAACGGTCCACTGCCGTGCACACAAGTCTTCTGGAAATAAATGCATCCAAGATAAAGGGCAGTGGCCACTTTAAATATAAGGGGAATAGATTCCAAGCAAGAATTGATCCTTCACTCTCACACATGCAGAAACGCACTTAGCGATTGTCACAGTGGGATTTGTTCCGACTTAAAGCCAGCCAGGCAATCAGCAAGAATATATATATAGATTTCCCCGGGGCAAAACGGGACTGAAGTGAGTGAATTATTCATATTAGAATGTCAGTGTGGAGCCACCAAACGCTCTCTCTAGTCCAGCTGGCGGCTGATCAGGAGCAAAGGAAAGGCCTGCGCCCTTGCGTGTGTGTTGTTTGCTGGTTCCAGGAGTAACAGCCAGTCCCCTGGAGCAGCTCTGCGCTCTGCGAATGTGTGTGTCTGTCTGTGTGTCCTGCACGGGGAGCTTGGTGGCAGAGAGTGGGGCCAGGCTTGGTGGCGGGGTGTGGGGGGGCCCACGCTGGCCAGGAAGCCACAGCTCACAGGCCCAGCGGGGCCACTGCCTCGAGTAGGACCCGGGACCTCAGGTGCAAAGAGAGACCAGGCTGTGCTCCAGGAGTCTGCGCCCCCAACACCCGTCGTAGGAAGGTGCGCATAGAAACCGGTTTTCAAGGCCCGGTGTGGTGGCTCACGCCTGTAATCCTAGCACTCTGGGAGGCCGAGGCGGGAGGATCGCTCAAGGTCAGGAATTCGAGACCAGCCTGAGCAAGAGCGAGACCCCGTCTCTACTAAAAATAGAAAAAAATTAATTGCCCAACTAAAAATACACATAGAAAAAATTAGCCAGGCGTGGTGGCGCACGCCTGTAGTCCCAGCTACTCGGGAGGCTGAGGCAGGAGGATCGTTTGAGCCCAGGAGTCTGAGGTTGCTGTGAGCCTCATGGCAACTAGCCACCGCTGCAAGTATGGCCGCCTGGGAGGGGGAGGGGGGATGTGGGCCTCAGTGACAATGACGGGGACAGGAGCGGTAGGGCCAGGCAGCCTGTGACGTCCCTGAGTGCAGAGCCAACACACCCTGGCCTGCCTAATAGTCGGTGCCAGTGCACAGGCTACGTCACGGGGCAGAGCCTCCCGCGGGACGACGGAACACCGCGCCGCGCAGACTCGCCCGGGGACAGGAGCGAGGAAGGCGTCCGAGCTCTTTCCACGAGGCCACCGCACCGTGGTGACAGCGTCGGATGGGCGCACCGTGAGAAAAGAAAGGCTTGCGGGTTTCTTTCCATTCGTCCCTTTGGAATCTCAGACCCACTCCTGGGTCTGAGCGTCGAGCGCTGAGTCCTCTGTCCCTTACGCGGGACCCTCGGCCCCTCTCTCCCGGGCTCTGGCCTCGGCGTCACCCGCCGGGTGGCTGGTCCTCGGGTGTCAGCGGGGCCAGGCCGCTCTCCGGCCCTCGGTGCTTCATTCTGTGCAATCTCTCCGGGTCCGTTCCATGGTCCACACGCCCATCCCTGTCTAACGTGCTGTCTGGCTGGAGCAGTGAGGCTGAGTCCGCCGATGGCCTGTGTTTTCATCCCTAGACGTTCTCTTTGGTTTGTTTGAACATTTGCTGAATAAATTTTTATAGCCCCTTATTCCTTGGTCGTACTTTTATAACCTCTTTCGTGCCTTGAAACATAATAAATATGGGTATTTTATGTCCTGCATCCGATGACTCTGCAGCCTGAAGTCTCTGCCGGTCGGTTTCTGCATTTTGTCTTTCATTCTTTTGGTCAGGGTCCCTCGGGTTCCTTTGAACTGAAATTGGCCATCGTCAGGCCTGGATTTGGAGTGTTTTCTGCAGAGAGGATGTGCATTTTGCTTCCGCTTGGTCCCTGGGGAAACTCCAAGTCCGACACCAGCTTGCATCTCATCTTCGGCTGGACGTTTTTGTGTCACACGAGAAGTTGAAATGTCAGCGCCAAACCCAGGGAGCTCAGGGGACACCTGTGTGTCCTCGTCCCTCTTTCAGGTAAGAACGTCGACCCCACCCCTTCTACGCAACAGGCGTTTTCTCAGGTTTGCCCACGAAAGATGCCACTTATTTTTCTTTCTTCATGGTTTTTCTTCCTTTACCTGAGAGAGTCTGATCTGTCCTCCTCTGGGGCTCAGCCCCTGGGCCATGTCCTGACCACAGATCAGAGCCGAGCCGGGCAGCAAACACCGGCGTCAGCAACTAGATTCCTCCCTGACTGATGTCAACGGTCATCCCACAGTCTAGCGTCCACACTGCCTGTGGCTCTCCGAACGTCCCGTACACCAGGCGGCCTTCTGTGCTGTTCTCACTAATTTATCAGACGGCATCTCTCAGGTCACAAACATAGAGCAGTGGTTAATGCTGTCTTCACCCTGTAGTTTACTCTGTGACATCAGACCTATAACTTCCTCTTCCTGAATCTTCGTTTCTCAAACAGTAAAATGAAGACATGAAATTCCTTCAAATATTAATACTTTGCAACTATAAGTTTGCCATGACTTGAAGTGCCAAGTACAGCAGAGAGATCTGTTAACATGCGTCTACATGTAACTTTACATGTTACATACATGAACATGTGTCTACATGTAACTTCCCACCACATGAATTCAAACCACCAACATAAACGTACAAAAGCGTCAAATGTACAGTGACAAGTATAAGAAACGAAGCGACCCACACAAAACGCTGACATACAAGCAGCAGCTGCCCCTTTCCTGGTAAAAGCACAAACTCTCTCTGGGAGACAAACAGAGCATCCAGAAACTTCCACGCATCCAGACCACCAGGTCTATCCACAGGGTAGGAAGACAGATGAAACACGAACCACGAGCTCTAAACTGCGATGCTGGATTGGCAGAAGTTAAAAAACCTGTTGGTTCTGTTTGAGTGTGAATTCAGTTTTTCTCTCTTTGGTGACAAAAGTGACATCTACCATTAACTGATCGTGTGGCTACGTTTTCAGCAGGTTCAAGAAAACAAGCACAAGTCTCGCCCTCAACTGTGTCTTCCCGTAGGTGCAATCGAGTGTCAGCGCGAGCTCACCACGGAGTGACCATAATGTGTGCTGCCGCCGAAAACAGAGCTCAGAATGCAAAAATTAATTATCCACAGTAGCTGCTATTAAGAAAGACCGATCTCAAAAATAACTGCAGTCTGAAGTGTACATGCGATTTTAGTGGGGACAGTTGCAGCAGGTGACGGCCTCACGGGCGCAGTGTCTGCCCGGGCACACTGAGGTGTGGCCCTCAGCAGTCACAGGGGCTGCAGGCGCGAGTGACCGAAACTCAGCGCCCAGATCTGTCACCCGTGCTGTGGGGACTGCAGCCTCATCTGCAGCACAATGCTGCTGCGGCGGCAGTTTTATGTGAACACAGCGTGCGTGCTCAGGAAAGCCCGGGCACCTGGCAACAGCATCACACACATGGGTCATCGCCGTTACTAGGACTGTAACCGTCTGGGGTTGAGGTCTCGATGATGGGCCCACGTCTGCCCAACCTTGACGTCTACGCTGTGCCCTGCACAAATACACGGGGACACTGAACGCCTCAACCGTGGAGTGACGAGGTCATCCACTTGCTCTTCAGAATTATTTTCAAAGGAAAATAATTGTTCTCGACCAGGTTCCCCGGTGGGGACAACACGGGAAACATTCCACGTCACAGATGCAGTGAGAACCCCGTGTCCTGGGCCCCCACAGCTATGTTCTGCCTGATTCTAAAAATGGCCGTGGCCTTTGCCGGGGGCAGTTCTTCCGTTCCAAGAACACAGGATGGATTCTCACGGCAAGACGGCTTTGCTTCTGTACCGACCGAGGAGGGCAGGGTTCCCGCTGCCCCTAGCTGACGTGCAGGGCCTGGTCCTGGGACACACAAATTGTCGGCTCAGCAGCTGCCATGTTCTCCTAGTACATTTCCTCCACTCCCCGCCCAGCTCTAGCCAGGCCCCCTGGGCTCCCACAGCCCGTCTCCGAGTCTCCAAGGAGGAGTCTGGGGCAACCAGCAGAGACGGAGGAGGAATGGACCAAAGAGTGGGTGAAAACCCACAACTGGGCATTCTGACACACCCTCTTATTTTAGAGCAGGGGACCCTAACGCTAAATCCACAATAATCACGTATATGATTTTAGGTGAATTAGAACACAACACACAGCACACACCTGCCCATTTTTCTTAGGAAGGAGTCTTTAATTTTCACCCAGAATCTAACCTTGCATTGATAAGCTGACACCATGAAAAAAAATCTCTGTTAAGCAGGGGAATTGTTAAATGGCTACAAAAGCCTCCCTAGTGTCGCTCTTCTTTGGTATTTAGAGCAAGTGGAGAGAAACTGAGTCAAACCAACGTTTGGTGAGTAGCGACGTAAGGGAGTCCACGGGCTTCATCCGTGTTCTAGAAGGAGAAGACTCCGCACCCTGGGGTCATGGCGGGGCCTGGAGCCTCCAGAAGGCTGACGGCGGGCAGGGGCTCCCCCCAAAACGCCCGCGGGTGCGGGGAGGTCTGCACCCGGGAGGGGGATGGGCCCTGAGGGTCCTGAGCCCAGGAAGGGGTGGGGGTGGGGTCCTCACGCAGGAGCACAGCCCTTTCACCTTTTCACCTGCCGGGAAAGGACACGGGTCTCTCCTCCCCGAGGCCGGAGCGCTCAGAGGCCAGACCCTCACCGACCCGCACCTCCGCCCTGGACCGCCAGCCCCCCGGGTCGGCACCGTGGGGCATCACTGCCGTTCCCTGAAGGTCGGCAGTCTGGGTGTTCCCTCCCATGGTGCTCGGGTGGCAGGTGCGGCCCAGGACCAGGACTGCGAGGTGGGTGCGGTGGGCCGTGGTGGGGCTGGTCTGGGGACAGCAGATGGCAGGACCCTGCCCTGGCTCTGCCCAGCACTGCAGGGGTGCAGAGTGCAGGACAGGGGAGGGTGTAGACATTCGGGGACAGGGGAGGGTGCAGAGTTCGGGACAGGGGAGGGTGCACACATTCGGGGACAGGGGAGGGTGCAGAGTGCGGGACAGGGGAGGGTGCAGACATTCGGGGACAGGGGAGGGTGCAGAGTGCGGGACAGGGGAGGGTGCAGACATTCGGGGACAGGGCAGGGTGCAGACATTCGGGGACAGGGGAGGGTGCAGACATTCGGGGACAGGGCAGGGTGCAGACATTCGGGACAGGAGAGGGTGCAGACATTCGGGGACAGGGGAGGGTGCAGACATTCGGGGACAGGGGAGGGTGCAGACATTTGGGGACAGGGGAGGGTGCAGACATTCAGGACAGGGGAGGGTGCAGACATTCAGGGACAGGGCAGGGTGCAGACATTCGGGGACAGGGCAGGGTGCAGACATTCGGGGACAGGGCAGGTGACTTGGGCCCAGCCACGTGGAGGGGTTTCCCACAGAAGTGGGAAAGGCCATCCGCAGAAGCAACACCTGCCTCATGTGCAAGTCCAAGTCAGGATGGGACCGCCGACCCGGGATGTCCCATTCCATCGGCAGGAAAATGCAGGTCAAGCCCAGCCAGAACACGCCGTGTCCATTCCGTGTCCAGGGTCCCAACAGGAAGACTCAGAAAACCAGATAAATGAGGTCTCTGGAGACTCGAACTCGGAAATGCAAATGACTTTTGGAATGTTTCCAAAGACACGCTGACAAGAACGTGTTTTCCACCACGTGATTTCTTGACCGTCCCTGCCTGTAGGCACGGGGCGTATTTAAGGGGGGCGGTGTCAGCCTTGAATCGCGCTGCACCAACTCGCCCGCGACTGCGTCGCTAGCGGGAATGCTGGGGCGTTCGCAGACTAATCAGGGTTTAACACGGTATATTTCACCTGCAGGGGTCCTCTGGGAATAAAGTCGCAGAAATGTCACCACTAACGTTCATGCACTACTCGACT
This sequence comes from Mirza zaza, assembly GCA_008750895.1. Taxonomy (NCBI): domain Eukaryota; kingdom Metazoa; phylum Chordata; class Mammalia; order Primates; family Cheirogaleidae; genus Mirza; species Mirza zaza. The sequence goes on along the minus strand of VSMD01137644.1, from coordinate 5,051 downwards.
GCATCTACCGTGTTTCCCCGAAAATAAGCCCTAGCAGGATTTCTAAGCTTTTGCGCATCAGAAGCCCCACCCTGAAAATAAGCCCTAGTGACGGGCGTGGCTACGCAGCGCGTCTGCACAACCCATGCGTGTCGTCACAGAGCGGGAAAGAAGACGAGCAGCCCTTCTCATCCGCCCCATGAGAGCTCCGTTGCTCGACGTGAGAGATTAGGGCCAATGGTTCTAAAGAAAATAGAGTCGCAAGAAATGCAGGATGGAGTTCGGGGTCTGGAGAGTGATGATGATATTCCAGAAGAAGATGACTTCACTCTATTTGAATAAATGTAGATGGTTGTACTGTACTTAAAAAAAAATAACACATCCCCTGAAAATAAGCCCTAGGGTGTCTTCTTGAGGAAAGATAAATATAAGACCCTGTCTTATTTTCGGGGAAACACGATAATAATAAAGTTCTTAACCCTTAAGACAATTCCATGGGTGCATCAGGAGCACAGAGGAAGCCAAGAGGGCCCCCGTCTGTCTGCCCCGTCTGCACCCTGGGGTAGAGAGAGCCAGGCTGGTACCCACTGCTGAAAGCACCTGCTCTCTCTCTCTCTCTCACCGCATGGCAGTGCAGACAGAACCCAGAGTCACGCTTTCAGAAGTTGCCACCCGTGCCCTGTTACTCCTTTTAGTCTGTAGTGAGAACACATCACGTCCCATTTAGCGTTTGGGGCCATTTTTCATGTAGAGCTTCTCATGGAAAACATATCAAGAAACAAACTAGGAAAGTCAGGAAGGGATACAGCAAGACCCAGCCTTAAAAATACATTTTGTGCTGTCAGAGCCAGTGGTCTCAGATATTTAAATAGTAAGTGGCAGCTCTTTGCCAGCCGCTATTCTTTCTTTCTTTTTTTTTTTTTTAGACAGAGTCTCACTCTGTTGCCCGGGCTAGAGTGCCAGCCTAGCTCACAGCAACCTCAGACTCCTGGGCTCAAGCGATCCTCCTGCCTCAGCCTCCCGAGTAGCTGGGACTACAGGCATGTGCCACTGTGCCCAGCTCATTTTTCTATATATTTTTAGTTGGCCAATTAATTTCTTTCTATTTATAGTAGACACAGGGTCTCACTCTTGCTCAGGCTGGTCTCAGACTCCTGACCTTGAGCAATCCGCCCACCTCAGCCTCCCAGAGTGCTAGGATTATAGGCGTGACCCACTGCACCCGGCCACCAGCAGCCGTTGTTGAAGGACGCTTCCCAAGGTCTCCCTCGGGCGCACAGCCTGGAGCGCCCGTGGGCGCAGGCCACTTACATCCGCGGCAAGGCGGCCCCCGTCCACACGGACCACGTCCTGCTTCTGGATGGTCAGCACCTCCTGGGCCAGCTTCAGGCGGACGTCGTAGGCACCGGCAGAGCCCTCCTCGTGCAGCAGGGCGAGAGCCGTGGTCGTCTGCAGAGACAGGCGGGAACACGGCGGCGTGAGCACAGCAGGGCCCGGCCGCGGGGATGGCGCCGTCTCCCCTCCCCCAGCTGCCCGAGCTGCACCTGTGTCTCGCCTCACCTGGACAGGGCCGCCCCCAGCCGAGCGGCATCCGACTATTTATACACCGGTACACATCTCCAGTACTTGTTCTTGGGCAACTTTTTTTTTTTTTTTTTTTTGAGACAGAGTCTCGCTCTGTTACCCGGGCTAGAGTGCCATGGCGTCAGCCTAGCTCACAGCAACCTCAGACTCCTGGGCTCAAGCGATCCTCCTGCCTCAGCCTCCCGAGTGGCTGGGACTACAGGCATGCGCCACCATGCCTGGCTAATTTTTTTCTATATATTTTTAGCTGTCCAATTAATTTCTTTCTATTTATGGTAGAGATGGGGTCTCGCACTTGCTCAGGCTGGTCTCGAACTCCTGACCTTGAGCGATCTGCCCGCCTCAGTCTCCCAGGGTGCTAGGATTGCAGGCGTGAGCCACTGTGCTGGGCCCCTTGGGCAATTTATATAGGATTTATATAGAACATGTTTTTGAAAGAAAATTAGCTGGGTCTTCTCTTTAAGTTTAAAAAGTTTCAATAGTATTTCCTTTAATCAGTGTTTCTGCTTCTAGAATGGTATTATTTTTCACTTGAAAGCCATTTGGATAAAAGTGATCTTTCTTAAAAGGTTAAAAAAAATTTTTTTATGAAGATGTGTTGGCTTTCGGTAGGATAGAAACATCACATTGGAAATGACCAGAATGTAAACATCAGCTACAACAACTGAACAGGCATCGACATTACTAGGGCTAAGCAGGTGTGGCTCCATGTCCCCGAGTTTGTAACATGGCCTCTGCTGCCTGGGAGGCTGGGACCCCAGGAGCAGGGGCTTGTGTTGCTCCTTCACACCAGGCAATGAAATCTGGATTTGTCGGGAGATGTCAATGAGCAGGGAAATGTAATCATTTAAAGGAGACAAATCTGTCAGCTCCATCAGCGGGTGGAAAATGGGCAGGTCAGAAAGACACCTTTGCACAGGTGAGGAAAAGCTGCACCCTCTGGGTGGGAGTTACAGACGGAGCCTGGGGCTGGAATTCTAGCGGTTTCTCCCCCACCCACCCCCAGGGCGCACACCCCATTCTGTCCAGGCTGGGAGCTGGGGGTGGAGGCGACCATCTAGCCATGGCCTGCATGTCCGGGCGAGCACACTCGGTGGGGTTCCTTCTCGGGAGGCCCTGCCCCATCCTGGGCCCTGGGTGTGGCCGGCACCAGGCCCTGGGCCCTCTGCACCTGGACCCGGCCCGTCCCTGCTCCCCGGAGGTCTGAGCCCCCCAGGGTGACTGAGAAATACACATGGGTCCATAACAGCAGGAAGTCCGGTGGTATTTTCCCCACGAGCATGTGTGACTGTTATAATTAGACACCTGATTGGAAAAGGCAGAATTTTACTCGCTGGGGTGGAACAGCACGAGACGCACATGCAGGACACCCTGCCTGGCCTGTGAGTTCTTGCCGCTCTGAGCACACCAAGTCCACACCCACAGCCTTCGCTCTCCCAGCTCCACCTGGTCGCAGGGCCACGGCCCCACCGGGCTCCCCACGGACAGGAAGCCCAGCCCAGGACGGGACTCGGCCGGGGGTGGGCTTGGGATTGGGAGGAACTGGGGACGCCTGGATCCCTCCCTCCCCTCGGCCCCCGGGGGCCGGCCCTGCGGTGTGACGACACCCAACGGCACGTCTGAGCCCTGAGGAAGCCGGTTCCCACGGGAGCTATGCCGGCCTCTGCCCAGGCTCACCCCGCAGGTACCCTCCGCCCAGGGTCTCCGCCTGTCCAGCCCCTGTCCCTGCTCAGAGCCGGAGGACCCTAGCCCTTGGCCATGTAGCTCTTAGAAGGACTGGGCGCAGGTCTCTGTCCTTGTTTCTCAACCCTGGTGCTCACGGTCCAAGCCCCTCCAGCCACTGAGACGGACCTGCTCTTGGCTCTGCCAGAAGGCAGGTGGCCGCTGAGATTCCCGACAGCTACCTGCAGACTAGAGCTGAGGATGGTTGGAGTAGGTGCTGTCACTCCACCCCAGAGCACAAACCTCTACTGCTGGTTTGGCAGGGTCCAGACCCTTTTCATGCCACCCTGACATCTCCCAACGTCTGTCTCATGTCCTAGAAACCATCTTCATGCAGCCACATGCGCACAGATGCATACACACCCGCGCACACAAATGCATACACACGTGCACACAGATGCCCGCCCACACATGCACATATAGACGCATGCACACACATGCGCACATATAGATGCATTCACACACATGTGCACAGATGCATGCACACATATAGACGCATGCACACACATGTGCACAGATGCATGCATACACATGCACATATAGACACATGCACACACGTGCACAGATGCATGCACACATGCACACATATAGACACATGCACACACATGGGCACTGGTGCATGCATACATACGCACATATAGACGTGCACAGATGCATGCACACGTGTGCACACCGATGCATGCACACACATGCATATATAGATGCACGCACACATGCACACAGATGCATGCACACACGTGCACATATAGATGCATGCACACATGGGCACAGATGCATGCACACACACACACACACACCACCACACAGCACATACATCAATATACTGTGGTCAGGGGAGAGATGGAGTTTTAGCTGACACAGACCAAGCGGCAGCTGTGAAGCTGGAACACAACACTCAAAGTGAAGGCAAAATCCTGTAAAAACAGACCAGGGCCAAGTCCGGAAGGGGTGCTCGCTGAGTACAGCAGCGCCAATCGCCACTGTCTGACAAGCAGCTTCTCTCAGGATGTGCTGCGCTCTCTGCGGGGAAATGGGAATCTGGCCGGCTCCCCACTCGTCCCGCTCTGGTTTCCTCCCGGTCCCTCCGGATGGTGGACACATCTGACACGTCTGAACACACTCAGGACGCCCAGCCCTCCACGCGCACTCCCCTGCCCCCACTACCCCGAGTCCACAGGCAGAGGCAGCCTTGCTGTGTCCGTGGCGGGGCCACAGGGCAGGCTGAGGACCTCGGAGGACGGCCACCAAGGAGAGCAGGACCCAGGGACGGACGCAGGGCCCAGCGCGGCAGACACGGGTGGCTGGGAGCGGGCAGCCCCGCTGCTCTCCGGGAAGGGCCCTCTCTGCGTGTGCCGTGCGTGACCGCGGCATCAAAAGTGGCAGTACTGGTCCGTGTTATTTCCCTGTGCAAAGCATGCGCACGCACGCATGACACGAACTTTCAGCTGATTCACCCCACGGCGCGGTCAGCCACTCCACCCATCTGTTGTCCTGGCGATGGAGCTGCCGGGACCCCAGGGACCAGGGACAGAAAACTCCGAGCCAGGTGTTTGAAAGAGGAGAGAAGCTTCCGGGACGAGGTCAAGGGATGGCTGGTCAGAGCCTTAGCAATCGTGAGACGGAACAGTTTAAGTGTTTTATACGAATGAAAGCAGGTGGGATTCAGTAAGGATCTATAACAAATCATCTGCTGCTGCATCCTGCCGTCTGGGCCAGACGGCGCTCTCTGAAATAAACCCAACTTCTGCTCAAAATGTTAAAAAAAA
>VSMD01137643.1:0-23431 GCA_008750895.1 Mirza zaza | reverse complement strand
AAGAGTGAGACCCTATCTATATTAAAAATAGAAAGAAATTAGCTGGACAACTAAAAATATATAGAAAAAATTAGCCGGGCATGGTGGCACATGTCTGTAGTCCCAGCTACTTGGGAGGCTGAGGCAGAAGGATCACTTGAGCCCAAGAGTTGGAGGTTGCTGTGAGTTAGGCTGACGACACAGTACTCTAGCCCAGGCAACAGAGCAAGACTCTGTCTCAGAAAAAGAAAGAAAGAAAGAAAGAGAGAGAGAGAGAGAGAGAGAGAGAAAGGAAGGAAGGAAGGAAGGAAGAAAGGAAGGAAGGAAGGAAGAAAGAAAGGAAGGAAAGAAAGAAAAGAAGTCAGGGGAATCTCCCTGCTAGAAGGATATGGACAAGAAGATTCAACTCTATAGGACAGAGTTGGCAGAGTGCCAAGTTCTTAGCAAACTACATGGAGAATTTAAAGAGTACATGAGACATTTGAGGAGGAAATGCCTTGTAGGCAGTTTGATATATAGTCATGCTAATTTGGATGTTTGCATCATTGTCCACCAAATATTCACTCACTCCTATCCCCCTCTCCAACCCCATGGGCAGAGATTACTTCCTCATCTCGATGATGGGCTTCTCTTTGAGACTTGCTTTGTCTGTGGAATGTTAGAGGGTGTGAACGCAGGCAGAGGGCTTAGATGCACGTGTGTGGTTTAGTGACTGCCATGAGAAGATCATGGGTCTGGAGGCCACTGCCCTACAGTCTGGCCCTAAAGGAGCCAGGCCTGAATCCAGCTCACAGCCTGAAGCCAAGCTCAGATGATCTGAAGCCTGAAGCTTCGGACAGATCCGATCAACTGAGCCCAGCCTAGGTCAGCTCAAACACTGTTGACCTATTCGCATGAATAAATGCTTCCAGTCATTGAAGTTGGGGGTAGTTTGTTATGTGGCATTCTTGTGGGCAGTCACTGGTTAACACAGGAAGTCTGGAACTCAGAAAAGATGCCTAGACTAGAGATGCAGCTTTAGGAATTATCAATTTATAAGAGATAGTTTATTTATGTGTTCATTTATTTACTCATTCACTCAGCAAATATTTAGGACAAGTGCATTCTGTGCTGGGTGCTTCCATTCATCGCTATGGAGGAGACTGTCCAAGATCCTTATGGAAATAGGTCTCTTGGCAACTTTCCCGCAGAGGATTTGCAGAGGGAAAAGGACACTTAAAAAAAAAACAACAAAAATCAAAAACCCTGGGGCTGGGTGCAGTGGTTCACTCCTGTAATCTCAGCACTTTGTGAGGCCAAGGTGGAAGAATCACTTGAGGCTGGCAGTTCCAGACCAGCCTGGGCAATATAGTGAGATCCCATCACTACAAAAAATAAAACAAAAGTTAGCCAGACATGGTGGTATGAACCTGTAGGCCTCACTACTTGGGAGGCTGAGGCAGGAGGATCCCTTAAGCCCAGGAATTTGAGGTTACAGTGAGCTATGATTGGGCCACTGCACTGCAGACTGGACTGCACAGCCAGACCCTATCTCAAAAAAACAAACAAACAAACAAAAAACAACCATGGGCATTGCTAGCCTTTGAAAGAGAGACTGAGAAAGAACCTTCAGAGAGGTAACAAGGCAAGAGCAGGAGACTTGAGGTGAAGGTGGTGTTTGGGAAGCCAAGGGACGAGAGCCTGTCAAGAGGGGCGACTGTTGACTGTTGTGGCAGAGAGGGTAGAAAGAGGTAAGGTGGGTTGAGGCCTCAACCTGAGGCCTGACAGTTCGTCATGGGTGGCCTGGAAGTTTCCAAAGACTGATGGGCCAGGGCTAGGGGAGCCCCGTGCAGAGAGCCAAGTGTTGGCATCTGTATCAGTCTGCTTGGGCTGCCATACCAGAATACCACAGACTGTTTAAGCATGGCTTAAACAACAGACATTTATTTCTCACAGTTCTGGAGACTGGAAGTCCAAGGTCAAGGTGCCAGCAGGGTCGAGTTCTGGCAAGGGCTGTTTTCCTGATTTGTGGACATATGGCCTTGTTCTCATGTGGCCTTTCCTCTGTGCACATTCGGGGAAAGAGCTCTGCTGTGTCTGCCTCCTCTTATAAGGACGCTAGTCCTGTTGGATTAGAACCTGCTGTGGTTTGAATGACTCCTCCAAAACTCATCTTGAAATTTAATTGCCAGTGTAGTGGTATTCAGAGTGGGGCCTTTGAGAGGAGATAGGTCATGAGAGCTCCGCCCTCATGAATGGAGTAATGCCGTTATGATGGGAGTGGGTTAGTTGTCTTGGGAGTGGGTTTCTGATAAAAGGATGAAGTTCGACCCCCTTCCCTCTCTGTCTCATTGCTCGCTGGCCCTTCCACTATGTCACCATGTGGCACGAAGGCCCTCACCAGATGCCAGAGCCATGCTCTCGCACTTCCCGGCCCCCAGAACTGTGAGAAAGAAATTTCTTTTCTTCATAAATTACCCAGTCTGTATTCTGTTATAGCAGAAGAAAATAGACTAAGATGGGGCCCACCCTCATGACCTCATTTAACCTTAATTACCTCCCTACAAGCTCTGTCTACAAATACAGTCACAGTGGAGGTTAGGGCTCTAACACAAGTTTGGTGGAGGGGGCGGGATTCAGTTCAGTCCATCACAGCATCAGAAGACTTGGTTCCGGTTCCTGCTTGGTCACTGGCTAGATCTCCCTCTGAACTTCCCCTAGGGCTCCCTGTCCTTACCTGTCTAATAGGCATAGTGCTCACCTTACCTGCCTGTCTCAGGGTTGCTGCAAGGAGAAAGTGAAATAAAAATCCTTGTCTGCAGGGCACATGAGGAGTACGATCACGTTTACTTAACCATAGCAAAAGGGATCCTGGTGAATCACCTCCACCAAATTTCAGCCTCTCTTACCTTGCGCTTCCTGAGTGAGGCACCTGTCTCCACCCTGCTCCTGGGGCCCTTCTCCCTCATACTCCTTGGGAAGTAGGCCTCCCCAGCTGCACCTACCTGCTGCTCCGCTAGCTCAGCTCTCCTAGAGGCAGCGAGACATCTCTTCCCCTTGGCTTTCAGCTCTCCTAGTGAGAGCCCTACGGGACAGTCTTCGGGGATTCAGTTTGCTTACAGTCCCGTCTCTGGAGGAACAAGCTGCTTGTTTCTGAGGTTTCTGAGGTTTCCCAGGTCAGACTACAGGTGCCGTCCACCACCCTGAGCTCCCTCTTTGCTGACACTCACCTGGAGCACAGGGTGGAGCCTGGGCCTTCCCTTAGGCTTGCAGCTGACTTCTCAACCTGGGCACTACTGACATTTGGGGCCAGATAATTCTTTGTTGCAGGGGCTGTCCTGTGCATTATAAGTCATTTAGCAGCATCCCTGGCCTCGACCCCCCAGATGCCAGTAGCACTCCCCCAGTTGTAACAATTAAAAAATGTCTCCAGATGTTGCCAGATTTCCTCTGGTCGGGGGGCGGGGAGGGGGGTTGCAAATTAATTATTGAGAACCACTGACATAGGGTGAGGTCCTTGTCCTTTCAAGGCAGAAGCAACCCTGAAGCAACCCTCAGTTGACTATGGCAGGACTCAACCAGAAGTCCCAGAGTCCCCTGGAGAAAGGACATTTCTACCAGGAAGTTTAGCAGACTCTTCTGCAAGTATGCAACACTGTGTTGGCTCTTGCTGGTAAACCAGAGTTTCCAAGGGGGACCTAGAGATTAGGCTCCCATTTCCCCAGAGGTCTTTTAAGATTCTAAGTGCTCTGAAAATTAAAAGGCTAGTTCACCCATAACTAGCAATACCTAACAATGTTTTGTGCATAGCCTGTGCCTGGGAGATGTGTCTTCTTTATTTGTTTGTTGTTTGTTTGTTTTTGTATTTATTTGGAGAGAAAGCGAGAGAAGAAATTGGGGTAGCCTGGAATGGTTTGGTTCCAGAAGGCCTGGATTTCAGCATGTGGTTTATCTTGAACCTTCACTTCTCTAGAGCTTCAGTTCTTCACCTACAAAATTGATTAATTTAATAATTTAGTAATGAGTGTATTAGTGTCCACGTCCTCCATGGGGCTGCTGCTGTGAGAATTTGCGTTTGTCATGAAATGCTGAGGTGTTTAAGGTACGCAGCACGATGCAGGGGAAAGAGCCCAGCTGTGTGGTCAGTCAAGCCTGAAAATCACATCAGGGTCTGCCGCAGCACGTTGGGAACCTCTGAAAGTTACCTAACAGATGCCTCACCTGACGAATTTTAGAACCAGTACCCACGTTGGCCTATAGAGATGGTAACTAAAGGACATCGTAAATGGATGTATGACACACTATGAGAATGGCTGAATATTTTCTTTAAGAACCTAGATGCTTAATATCCCACTTTAAGCTGTGTGCTGAGCTATGGCGCCTTGCAGGGTAACAGCCCCGCCAGTGCTGCAGGAAAGTCTGCCGCCCTAGACCCCTGCCTAGAGGTTGACCTTGGGAGAGGGGAGGGGTCCTGGCAGTGTCTCCTGCAAGGCAAGTTTTCACAGGCAGGACAGCACATCAGCACAACCAGCTGATCCCTAACTGGAAGCAACAATGTGTCATCAGAGAGGACTGGGACAAACAGAGCCAGCCCCCTGAAAACCCCGAAAGATGGATGGTGTTGGGATTCCCACTCTACACTTCATGGAGGTTCAACTCACATTTCCTTTGAATCTCAAAGGATAGGTTCACCAAGCCTACGGCAGCCTCGTACTGCCTCTCTGAGAAAAGATGAACTGAATTTAACATGCATTATGTTTATATGCCTCGTTTGAGTCCCGAATTAGCCAAAAGAGGTTGGTTTACCTTTTTTCTATCTTTTCCCAATCATCTTTTATTCCCATTCATATTAAGCTTACTTGATATTTTTACCCCCTAAACTGGGTAAACCATGTGAGCCGAGAGAGAAAATGAAATCAAACACTATGACCAATGTGCCAGTGCTTGGTGACTAAAGAGTGCCGTGGGAAGGAGAGCGTGTTGCTGTTGTCATCCCAAACAGTGTGCAGCTGTCACTCACACTCCCTCCCCCTCAGTGCCATTTAGCAGCCTCTAAGAATCTTATTTATCACCCCTTTTTGCTTCACTATGGGAACACTCTCACTTATGCAATAAAAATGACAAGGTACCCTTCGGTAGATGTTTCAGTAGGTACCAGAGGTCAAACCATCTCTTCCTCTTGCCTTGGAAAAAAATCATACCTGTCACATTTCTAAAACAGATACAAAAGCCAGGGACCAAAAAAAAGCCAGCCATCTAAATTATCTTCATAACAGCAGACAGCTTCTTGGCTGTTGCTGCAGGGAGACGGGCGGTTAGTTACTTGGCTGGTTGGTTCTAAGATGCGTGAGTCCACACTGAAAGCAATGATGCGCTATTTGAACTTTCTGCCAAGATGGAATAAATGATATTTATTCCATCAGTTTATTCCATCAGTTATAAATAACTGATAGCTAAACTGATACTAAGATTTATCTTGAAATATTGCTGCTTCTAAAAATATATAGGCTAAGTTCCTTTTAAGGTGGCTTGTTTTAAAGAAAAACAATGTATAATGAAATGAGTCCTTGAGCTGAGAATAAGCTAGAGGTGAAATAAATAGTCATTCCCCCAGTACACAAACTGGAGACCAGAGGAGCTTTGAGGCGTCTCTGAGATCACACAGCTAACGAGTAGCAGAGCAGGTTGGGGGAGCATCATTAGTTGTGCTTTTGGCAGGCTGAGTTTGGAGGCCCTGGGAGTCATGCAAGTCAAGATGTCAAAGAGGCAGTTGGACATTTTTAATGATCCTTCAAGAGAGAGGTCAGGATTTGAGTTACAAGTTTGAGAGCAGACGCTATTGATTATTTCGCTCACACATATTTCAAGCCTGATTCTGGAATGTGCTGCAGAGACTGGAAAGCTTAAAACTATATTTCTCAGAATTCCTGGCAGCTAAATTTCTTGATGTGATTCTGCTTGTACAAATCATGTGCTCTCAGACAAGACATTTGTTGCCGTTTATATAACATTTTACTATGAAAATTTCAAGGATGTGTAACATGAGAGAGAACAGTGTAATATACCTCCATTGCACTGCCTCAAAAATTACCAACACATGTGAATCTTTATTTATTTATTTATTTGAGATAGGTTCTTGCTCTGTTACCCAGGCTGAAGTACAGAGGTGTCATGATAGCTCACCATAACCTCGATCTCTAGGCCTTTTTATGATGATCCGGAAAATCTGTTTTTAAAAGATAAATGACATCATGATTCCATAATGATACTTTTAATTCAAATCGAGGTATAAAAGGTCTTTACTTTAACTTCATTGATTTTATATATCTCTTTTTTCCCCACTTGGAAAATTTTAGTTCCTAAAGCCATAATTACTTGTTTATTTCATGATAGGTATGGAAAAGTCTCAGAATAACAGTAATATTGCTTATTGAAAATAGTCTAATATATGTTCAAGGATGTGTGGGTAGTTCTTTGGTTTTTAGGGTTTACCCTATTAGAGATATATAGGTAAAATACTATGCTGTGGATCTAAATTTTACATTCACTAAGTTTGTTCCTAAGCGAGTGTGTGTGTGTTTGTGTATATGTGTGTGTTTTTGTGTATATGTGTGTTTGCTGATACCGTAAATAGAATATTTCTTTCCTTAACATTTTTCACCTGGTTATTTTTTTATAATTGGGAAAGCTACTGAATCATATAGTCTAATCCTGGTCGATTTCTGAAGGCCTCCAGAAAGTGACTGCCAACAACCTCTCGGCAGTCCCTCCCAGTACTTAATATCCCTTTTCTCTGAATTATTTGATTGTGGAGAATTATTGACAAGAGAAGAACTAATTTAATTGTGTGGGAAAGTTGCCTTATAGCTATCTTTAAAATAATGCTGTGTTCCATTTAAACATATTTTTAGACTTCTTATTCAAGTGAAATATGCATACAGAGAAGTTTTTAAAGCCTTGTTTTAATAAAATTTGCTCTCATAAGTTCAAGCTGATTCATTTATTCCTAAAACATTTTTGAGATCCTCTGTGTGTTAGGTATCGAGTCAGGAGTAAGATATGTTCCCTGCCCTAACAAGACTCGTGATACATAGCTGCATACAAATTAAAAGTAAGTGCTACCTTCAAGGGCAAAAAGCTGAGGCTAAGTGAGAAAGTTTGGTATCAATCAAACTGCATTCCAATTGAAAAAGATGTTCAATGCTTGAATCTTTGGCGTTCTTTTAATTTTAAGAAATGCAGCTATCTCAGATCTGGTACAGGCCAAAGCTTATTTGGCGATGGTATTAGATTTATGAGTGCTGTCATATATCAGTTGGGGAATTCATTTGCAATTATCATTTACATATCTGACTTGAAGAAGGTATCTTTGTGTCATTTGAGATATATATATTTATATTAATGTAACATATACAAGTTTTATGTGATAGACCCTTGCGATCCCCTGGGCCTCCTCCTGTGCTCTGGTTTTGGGATGCACTTCTACCTTCACGGTCCATGAAATGGAGCCACACTGAAGAAGGAAATATGGCCTGCTGAGATCTGCAGAGGTTCCTTCCCACTTTAAGAACACAGCTCTCTGTGATCAAAGCAAAAACGGAAGGAGTTGCTAATATTCATTTGTTCATCTGTCTAGTTACCCATTGCTCCTCCATTCAGCTGTCCCACCCCCACACACCCCACCCACCCATTCTTTTCATCACCTGCCCCCTCCATCCAGCCTTCTACCCAGCCACCCCTCTTATCTGCCCTCCTACCTATCCACCCATCTTCCTATCCATTTACCCACCTATCTACCCATGTCAGACATGGGATCAAAATCCCTCTTGAAACTTCAATTCCAAAACCCTGGTTCTTTCTCTTGTACAACAGTACTTTCCTCAGGGTATGGTGACACTGATTCTATCAACGGCTCCAAACTACTAGCACTGAAGACTTCCAAGCTCAGTCCTGCTCAGTGAACACAGAGCCCCATGGTCAGGTGCGGTGGCTCATACCTGAAATCCTAGCACTCTGGGAGGCCGAGGCAGGAGGACTGCTTGAGGCCAGGAGTCCAAGACCAGCTTGAGCAAGAGCAAGACACTGTCTCTAAAAACATAGAAAAATTAGCCAGGTGTAGTAGTACAGCTACTATAGTCCCTGTAGTCCCAGCTACTCAGGAGGCTGAGGCAGGAGGATCGCTTTAGCCCAGGAAGTTGAGGCTGCAGTGAGCTATGGGCTATAGAACTAGATTCTGTCTCAAAAACTAAAAAGAAAGAAAGAAAGGAAAGAAAGAAAGAAAGAAAGAAAGAAAGAAAGAAAGAAAGAAAGAAAGAAAGAAAGAAAAGAAAAGAAAAGAAAAGAAAAGAAAAGAAAAGAAAAGAAAAGAAAAGAAAGAAAGAAAACAGAGCCCCAGTCATTGTGTACCAAGAGCTCCCATTGCTGTTCATGGTGGGCTTGGAATTCATCTGCTTCCCTGAGCACCTGGCCCAGGAGGAGCTTTCTGTCCCACGACACCCCCACCTGTCTGAACTTGCCTACCTGGCTGTTTAGGGACAGAATCAGCCCTCTTGACCCCCAGGCCCCTGGCTAAGCTCCTTCCTTAAATGGCTGGACCTCCCTGGAGCCACATCTCTGCTCAAAGAAGGTCCTGTGACCATGGCCCTCTGCCATTGCTCAAGCTTGGATGTTGAAACTGGCCCAGAAAGGAGCCAACGTCACCACCTCTCTTAGGCACTATGATGGGGGCTTCCAGAAAGACAGCCAGGATGCCGTGGAAGACACAACAATAGTAACAGCAAAATGCAGTTTAAAAGTTGACAAGTGTGTTATCTCATGTAACGAGAAGTCTGGAGGTAGAGCTTCTCCAGGGCTTGGTCTCCAGACCAAGTGTCTCCAGAAAGTCACCCCGGACACACCCTCCCCATATTCATACTCCTCAGCGTGTCAGTGGTTCCTCCCCTCGGAGGCCCAAGGTGGCTGCGGCAACTCCAGGCAGCATGTGGAAACATGACAACTCGTACGGAAGAAGAGACGCACTTTCTCCTCTGTGCTTCTTTTTGTCAGTAAAGCACATCCTTCAGCAGATGTCCCCTTGGGGCACAGTGGTCAGGACTCAGGTCAACGTCTAAACCAGAGCCAGTCACTGAAGAGGAGAATGAGACCGCCAGGCCAGCTCACACCGGGCCTAATGGGGCATAATTCATCCCCTGGATCCAGGGAGGGGAACAGCTGAACAAAACTGGGGATTTGCTGGCAAGGAAGAAGGACAGAAAGGGTGTTACAGAGGCACCATCAGGTCTAAGACACAAAGAATAAAATTCTGACATTGCAGTGAAACCTGAGCTAGTAGAGCTTTTAGTTTTCATTAGAACAGTGATTCTCAGTCTGGGGTTGTTTTCCTTTGGAGACATTTGGCAGTGTCTGGAGTCATAACTTGGGGGAGCTACTGGCATCTAGTGGGACAGAGCCAGGGATGCTGTGACACATCCTGTAATGTACAGGACAACCTACCATAACAGAGAATTATCCACCCCAAAAGTTAGCAGTGCTGATGTTGAAACCCTGAATTACAATATTAATATTTGAGGCCAGGCATGGTGGCTCACACCTGTAATCCCAGCACTTTGGGAGGCCAAGTTGGGAAGTCGCTTGACCCCTGGAGTTTGAGGTTATAGTGAGCTATGATCATGCCACTGCACTCTAGCCTGAGCAACAGAGCGAGACCGTGTCTCATAGAAAAACAAAACATATGTGTGTGTGTGTGTGTGTGTGTGTGTATGAAGCATGATGAATTGAAAGAATAAAACTGCTTTTATTTTATAAATGTTCGTTAAATGTTTGAGTCTGTTTTTTTCATATCTGTGATACTGGTTTATAAATGTCTTACTGTCATCTCTCTCTGGAAATCAAGGTTCATAGGATTAAAACAGGATTGTGGGAATTAAATCAGTAAATTTTGCCAACGGTAAAGATTAAGGAATAATAATGCAGAATGATAGTGAGAGTATGGTGAAGCAGACACTATTTGAGGTTGGTAGTGATATGAAATGGTACAGCTGTTTCCAAAAGCAGTTTGACAATATGTATGATGACTCTTAAAAACGTTCAAACCCTTTCAACCTCAAATTCCACTTCTGAGGATCTGTCCTTAGGGAAAAATTTTAAATATGAAGAAAGCTTTAATGCAGATCTTTATTCTAAGCACCCTTATTTATAAGAAAACATTGAAAATAAACTTCCAACATTGGTGTGAATAGCAATAAAATATGATTGAGTTATATGATGGAATTTTATATCAGCATTAATGCTTATAAAAGAAAAAGACACGTTATAATGGTTAATATCAAAATGAGAAAATAAAATCAAATACATAGCATGTTCATAACTATGAAAATAAATACTTTAAAATGTATATACACAAAAGGAACCTGGCAGGAAACACACTAGAATAGCAGTGGGCTATTCCTTTGTCCTAATGAGAAGAGAGGTGCTTTTTATTCTTCTTCCTTTATTCTTTTTATAGTGATGAAACTATGTTTATTTTTTAAGGCAACATGACCTTATTTTTTAACATAATATAGCCATGTTAATCCTACTGTCTTCAAGGCAACAAATGCAGGATGTATAGGTAGTACCAGCGATTCAGCCTTTAGATCTGTTTGCATTGACAGCTTTCTTTATTGATCTCTTCTGGCCTTGTTTTTCCTTATTCCACAAGTATTAAGAAGCTTATAGATGCACTTCAGAGGTTCCTTAATCCCCTGAAATTTTAGGATATAGGTACTCTTTTTAAAAAAAAATGAAGATATTTTAATCAGACCAGGTTGTTGTTTGTTTTGTTTTTTGTTTGTTTGTTTGTTTTAGAGACAGGGTCTTGCTGTGTTGTCCAGGCTGGAGTGCAGTGGCCTGATCCCAGCTCCTTGCAGCCTCAGCCTCCTGAGTAGCTGGGATTATAGGCTTGCATCACCACACCCAGCCACGAACAGTTTATTATTATTATTATTATTATTGTGGTTCTTTTGATCTATTTTTACCTTGATCACATGCTATTTTCATAATGAAAAATACAGTAATTTTTTAAAAGTTATATAGGAGGATTGAAGTATAAGGGACAAAGCCGTGAGTCAGAGCTGAGGACTGTGAGTGGACCAAGGGATCTTGATTCCCACTTCTGACAGGGACAAGGCTATTGAAGATGCCCCAACTGTTACCCACATCTTTGGGGTTCACTTTGGGAGGCAGGTGGGAAGGTTTGCCAAAAGCCAGTTAGTGAGGTGCTCCCTCTTGGGACTGCGAGATGCCCCAGAACACACCACACACCCCAGGAGCAAGAGTGGACACCCCACAGTGTCTCAGAGAGGCACCTATCAAGTATTTTGACATAGAAGCAAAAACAAATACCATTTGCTACTTCTGACTCTTTCTCAACGTTTTATTTACCTTGTGTTTTATTTAGATAAGAGAGCTATTTCCCAGACCTCTGAAGTGACGTTCTCTATGCATGTCACACATCTCTAAAATAAAGTCCCCGCTAGAAACTAAGATGAAGCCAGAGATCCTGCTGCCTCCCATGTTCTTCTCTTCCCTTGCTGTCCAACTCTAAGACCCCCTCAGCTCCCCAGCTGCTATCTAAGCATACTGGGAATGTCGTCACCGCATTGGCATGGGGACCACAAGGTCCCTCTCATTTTTTATGACTTGCTGAAATGTCAGCACCTACAAGAGAGCACCTTAGCCTACCCCCTACCACGCAGCCAGTGACTTCCTGTGAATGCCTACCGTACATTATATTAACAGATACCCAGTGAATAATTTTTGTAAAACTTAAGAAAAAAATGCAAATTTAATTTATCACGTGCCTGCATTTCTCAAAGTTTATTCCGGGCACTAACTGCATCAGAGTCACAAGGGAGCTTGATAAAAAGGCAAAGTCGGCCAGGTGCGATGGCTCACGCCTGTAATCCTAGCACTCAGGGAGGCCGAGGCGGGCAGATTGCTCGAGATCAGGAGTTCGAAACCAACCTGAGCAAGAGTGAGACCCCGTCTCTACTATAAATAGAAAGAAATTAATTGGTCAACTAATATATATAGAAAAAAATTAGCCGGGCATGGTGGTGCATGCCTGTAGTCCCAGCTACTTGGGAGGCTGAGGCAGGAGGATCGCTTGAGCCCAGGAGATTGAGGTTGCTGTGAGCTAGGCTGAAGCCATGGCACTCAGTCTAGCCTGGGCAACAAAGCGAGACTGTCTCAAAAAAAAAAAAAAAAGGCAAAGTCCCAGTGGCCACCCTCTTGAATGAAGTTCTCCAGGGGCTGGATCCAGGCATTAGCCTTTGTAAAGGAGCTCCCAGGGGGACTCTTCTGTACCCTGAAGTACAAGAACCATCGGCTGAGGCATAGTGATGGTTCATATCCTGTGTAGAATTTTCAGCTAGTGCTTAAGGAACTGTTTATCAGCATTTGGAACATTGCCCAGAATTATTTATCTTGCCTGGTAAGATATCACCAACACAAACGTTCTTTCTAGTGACAAAAATAAAACATAACACAGGATTATAGGCCCCAGATAGTTGTGGATTAGAGAACTAAATATGTTCTCTATGCATATCACACATCTCTAAAATAAAGCCCCTGGTAGAAACTAAGATGAAACCAAAGATCCCACTGCCTCCCATGGTCTTCTATTCCCTTGCTGTCCAATTCCAAGACCCCTCAGCTCCCCAGTTGCTATCTAAACATACTGGATCTTTTTCTTCTTTCATCAAACAGGGATAGCCTTCTAGAATCTTAAAAGCAGGTAGAATTTTTGAGCTAGAAGAAACTTCAGAAATCCAGCTCAATATCCTTGATGCTACACATGAGAGAAAAGTAGATTGAGACATATGTTAGTTTGAGTCTCCTGAAAATCAGAAACCAAGATGAATTTAGATGTGCAAGAGATTTATTGGGAGAAATGTCTGTGAAGGGGAATGATGGAGGGAATGGGAGGTGGCAGGAAGCAGGTATTGACTGTGATGCAGGTCTGACACCTGGGAGAGGTGACGGAAGGAGGGGGATTGGGAAGGAGAGTCCTCAGGCAGCAGTACAGCCATGAAAGGGTCATGTCCACACCAGTGAGTTGTTCCTGAGCAGAGATTGAATATTAGAGGAGTTTTGTGTTGGGCAGAAATAACTCAATGGGCTTAGTTATAGGCTAGAAGCAGCTCAGGAGGATCATTGCCTTGGTGTGAATATCACAGAAAATCCAAAGGTATGAAAGATAGATGCTATTCATTAACTACTCTGCATATCAGGTTCTCTTGAAGGGAGGTCTGAGCAGTGAACCTCCCTGGCCACAACAGCATGCTCAATATCATAGTAGCAGAGCAACCACTAAAGTGTAGTCCTTGCTTTAGAATTCCTTCTAGATTATTCTATAAGGCACTGTCCCTCCAGTGTCTCATCCCATCCCATGCCTCCAGCTGTTGTAGGTTTGAACTTCACCTTGCGGGTTCTAAAACTGGATCTCTACCTCCTGAGTGCTAGAGGAGGCAGGTCAGAAAAGGAAGGAGAAAGAGACAGAGGGGCTGAAAGGTCTTTGGGGGAAAGTGTAAGGCAGAACCAGCCGATGAGGGGCACACGGGGTCTGTGCGTTTGTGTATCCGGCATGTTTCCCATCTCCCTCCCTTAGAGAACTCTGCCCCTTTCTGTATGGCTTGCAGAGGGGTCTCGATCTTAGTGCTCCACTTCCCATCCCAGACCTAAGCTGGGCCAATCAGAATCCTTCTCCACATTGACATTCAAACATTAGAACATTAGGAGAAAGACATTCTCTTTACTAGACTAGCAAAACTGTGATAGCAGGATCTAGGGTAGTTGGTGGCTGTCGTTCTTGTTACGTGGGAGGAGCAACTGTTTAGAATGAAAACAGGCTAAAGCCAGCAGAGGTGAGAGGTAAATTGGGGGTGGGAGGACAGAGAGAGAGAGAGGGACAAAGATAGAGAGAGTGAATGAGTAGGTCGTGGGCCTGTTGACTCCTAGTCCCAGTGTCCGTGGGTCACTTTTCCATGGTGCAGCAGGCAGATTTCTAGGATGGTCCATGATCCCTGGCCCCTGGTCTACACACAGATTCTCCCATTATTCAGTCAATCCTAGGTGAAGGGATGTGCTGTGAAGGGATTTTGCAGTTATAATTAAGACCCCAAACAAATTTGACTTTAAGATAGGGAGATTATCCAGGTGGAACTGAATCACGTGAGACCTTAAAACTGAGTCTAGAGGGTAAAGACAGAGAAATCAGAGAGATGTGAAATGTGAGAAACAGTTAATGAGGGAGGTGGAGGGGCTTTGCCTTAATCCATGGAGGTAGCCTCTAGGACAGGGGTCCTCAAAGTTTTTAAACAGGGGGCCAGTTCACTGTCCCTCAGACCATTGGAGGGCCGGACCATAGTTTTAAAAAAAACCATGAACAAATTCCTATGCATACTGCACATATCTTATTTTGAAGTAAAAAAAAAAAAACAAACGGGCAAAAATACCCGCACGTGGCCCGCGAGCTGTAGTTTGAGGACGCCTGCTCTGGAAGCTATAAGCCTGATGACAGTCTTACAACCACAAGGAACTGAATTGTGCCAGCGACCTGAATTAGCTTGGAAACATATTTCCCCGTGGTCTTTGGAAGAGGACTCGGCTGGCCAACACCTCGATTTCATTCAGCCCTTGAGACCCTGAGCAGAGGACCCAGCCACTCCGTAGCTAGACTTCAGTTTGTGGTCATTTGTTTATCAGCAATAGAAAACTAGTACACTTAGGTTACTTTTATTTACACCTGAAGAAGTCCTGACTAAGCCAGTGAGGAGAACACAGACTCTCTTTTACTGCCCTGTGGAGACTCTAGAAACTATTATTCCTCACTCTGCTTTTCTTGGTTATGAATCTGCTTACTGTGGTATCTGTGGTTGACTATCTAGAGTGTGATGAAAGAATTTAAAAATACACTAGGGTGGGGACAGAGAGAGCACACAGTGGCTCTTGGTTCTGGAGTGGGCTGGGGAGGAAGACCACCACAGGGATGAAGGGGATGAAACGGGGAAGGGGCTGGTGGGAGACGGTGTCTGGGAAACCAGAAGAGAAACATCTCCGGACCAGTCGGCCTGTTTCCACCTGTGCTCAACTCAGCAGCCAGAGTGACCTTTACACACTGTGGACCAGATCCTGTCGCCTTGCCCAAAACCCTCCAGGCCCTTCAGTCTCACAAGGGGTGAACAAAGTTCTTCGTCAGCCTGGCGCCGTCTGCCCTCTCTGCTCCCCGCTGCTCCCCCTGCCGCAGCCACACTGGGCTCCTTGCCGATCCATCCACCCCGCACGCAACCCTGCACCTCCCAGACTTCTCTCTCTTTTAAAAAATGTTTTATTTAGGCCGGGCGCAGTGGCTCACGCCTGTAATCCTAGCACTCTGGGAGGCCAAGGCGGGCGGATTGCTCGAGATCAGGAGTTCAAAACCAGCCTGAGCAAGAGCGAGACCCCGAGACCCCGTCTCTACTATAAATAGAAAGAAATTAATTGGCCAACTAATATATATATATATAGGAAAAATTAGTCAGGCATGGTGGTGCGTGCCTGTAGTCCCAGCTACTCGGGAGGCTGAGTCAGGAGGATTGCTTGAGCCCAGGAGTTTGAGGTTGCTGTGAGCTAGGCTGATGCCACGGCACTCACTCTAGCCCGGGCAACAAAGTGAGACTCTGTCTCAAAAAAAAAAAAAAAAAAAATTTTATTGTGGGAAGAACACTTAACATGAGATCTACCACCCTCTTGGCAAATTTTCACGTGTCCAATACATTATTGTTGACTATAAACACAATGTGATACAGCAGAGCTCTAGAACTTATTCATCTTGCTTGACCAGAACCTCATACCCATTAGTCAGTAACTCTCCATCCCTTCCTGCCCCGACCCCTGGTAACCACCATTCCACGCTCTAATTCATGAATGTGGCTATTTCAGATACTTCATGTAAGTGGCATCACGCGGCATTTGGCTTTCTGTGACTGGTTTATTTCCCTTAGCATGATGTCCTCCAGGTTCACCGATGTGGTCTGGCACTTTGCTCCCGAACCCCAGCCAGGGGCACTCGTCCCTTAGATGCCTCTTTGCTCACTCTTTCATTGTTGTCAGAGCTTCACTCAAATGCTACTTTCTCAGGGAAGGCTTCTTTGACTGCCCTGTGTAAAATTTTAACTCCATCCTCAAAATATCCATTCCTTGCTCTACTCTTCTCTTTAGCACTTAGTGCTATCTAACAAGTTGTTTGTTTTACATATTTAATATGTTTACTGTCTGACTCTCCCAATAGAATGTCAGCTGCAAGCACACAAGGGCTCGGGTCCTGGCACATAGTGGGCACTCAGTAAATACTTGCTAAATGACTGAATGAAAGGGAGGTGTGTGCATAAGGAGAAATGTATTGCATTTCCTAAGGGGAACTTCTTTCTCCTTACAAGGAAATGGTGATTTGTATGTATTTTAAGAAAAAATAATGAGTTGGCTATTTATTCCCATTAGCTACAAAAATCCAGGACGAGGGACAATAAGGTTGTACAGCTTGTTTTGCAAGCAGAGCCAACAGTGAAGATCACTGTGATGGAAAAAGAAACACATGATATAAAACATAAATCTCCCACAGGGTTTTATGATACAAAGCACCTGGGGGCCTGGAGGTTGGCACCTGATGACAGTTATCTTTTATAAATATTAAATAAGTATAATCACAAAACCACTCACTCATCTCTCGCAGTCAGCTTCCAGCTGGGCATCTGCCGTTCTTCCTTGTCTGTCTATTGTGATCCAAACAATGAGCCCACCCACCTGACAGCAGCACTCATCTAAAGGCGAGAGTGTGTATTTAATTTCAAGAAGTGAAGAGTGTAAGTGACAGCCCAAATCAGTCTTAAATGCTACAGGAAACATCCTTAGATAACCTGAAAATACAATTCTTGAACTATCAATATCTACATAGGCTTTATATATGGATCCACAATATTTATTTTATGTTGTCTTTGTGGTGTGAACCATGTGATGTATAACCATTTGCTTATGATTCAGCAGACATTTTTTATGACCACCTGTTCTGTGCAAGACATCATGCAAGGTATAGGAGATAGAAGAGTGAGCAACACAAAGGGACTTTTTATTACTTAGGATTAGGTTCAGCTACATTTAACAGAAAAAAAACAAATAATAGCAGCTTAAACAAATTATAAATTAATTCCTCTCTTACATAAAAGAAGTCCAGAAGTAGGCAGTTAAAGGTCGGTGTGAAATATTCATGGTGTAGGGAGCCGGGCTCTTTTTATCTTTCTGCTCTTCTGTGCTGCCCTGGCCTCAGCCTCCTTACCCAGACATCTACCTGGCTAAGCTTTTGTCTCCCAAGAACCTAGAATAATAAACAATCGTGGAGGTGTTGTGTAGGTGTCACAAGTGGTGGTCTTCTACTCTAGACAGAGGTGGGAACTGCAGAGGTAGATTCTGATGTCCCTGGAGGCAGCTCTCCTGGGGACAGGACAGATTCCTCTGCCCAGAGGGGGTGCTCCACCCATGGTGGTTGAGGAAGGGCAGTCAGACTGGGGCAGGGACCCACCAGAATTCAACACAGAGAAGAAGCTGTCCAGAATCAAATCCAGCCTGGGCAGTTCAAATGGAGTGACTACCTGAATCCTAGTTCTATACAGGAAAGTCAAACCACCTGCCCTAATTCAGAGGATGATGCTGTGCAGGCACAGGGTGTCTTCGTCCATTCTGTGGTTCTGTAAAGGAATATCTGAGACTGGGTAATCTATAAAGAAAAAAGGTTTATTTGGATCATGATTCTGCTGGCTAGAAGACTGGGCATCTGGTGAAAGCCTTGGGCTGCTTTCTGGTAGAAGGTGAAGGGGAGCCAGCATGTGCAGAGATCACACAGGGAGAGAGGAAGTGAGAGAGAGAGAGCAGGGAGATGCCAGCCTCTTAAACAACCAGCTTTTATGCAAACCAATTGAGGAAGAACCCACTCACCACCCCCCACAGGGAGGGCATCAGGGATCCACCTCCATGACCAAAACACCTCTCATTAGGCCCCACCTCCAACATTGGTGATCAAATTTCAACATGAGATTTGGGGGGGTCAAACATCCAAACTATAGCACAGGGCTATATGTTGCAATAGAAAGAAGTACAATTTTAGACTCAGACTAATTTGAGTTCATGGCCCAGTTCTCTCACTAGTCATGTGACTAGAGGCAAATTACTTGTCCTCTTTGTTCTTCAAAGGAAAAAGGAGGATGGTGTAATTGTACTTTTATTAACATTACTATTATTATCATTATTCAATGATATAATATCAAGTGCTTACATTCTATGTAGGTACCATCTCTGGCATAAGTAAACATTAAAAATGTTAATTCTGATGATGGTGATACAAGGATCTGGGTATTTGTTGCTGTTAGGAAGATATCTTTAACCTTCTCACCCACTCGTATCTCTGTGTTGATCTGCTTGACAGGGTCATCCTTTCTACTAATAACAGGCTTTTTCCATGTCATATGGAACAAGGCCACGGGTCACTCTGGATTCACATCCTTCTCACCCTTAGACCCAACAAGCAAGAGAGAGATTCTCTACCATTTCAATGAATGAACTCCCAGGAAGGAGTCTGCTTGGTTTGGCTTGGGTCACATGCCATCCTGTGCCGATCACTTTGGTCAAGAGGGATGGGGTTCTGTCGTGGGCTCAGTCTAGGGTACCTACTCATCCCTGTGGCCAGGGGCCAAGGTCTGTTATGGATGATACATGGATTATTATGTTTTCTGGGAAAATAAACAGCTACCATTCTATATCCAACTGTTAGGTCATTTTGCATCACGTCATGGTCGTTGTTACCTATTTGTTGCTAAATTATAAGCTGCTAGAGTCAGGGACTCTGTATTTTCACATTCCTCAGCACCTAGCATGGCACTTGATGAAGGGAAGGATGTCTGTAGATAGAAGTTGTTGAACTGAAATGTGTAGTTACTGAATGTGAGCCGGGTCAGCAGGCTAATTCTGGAGACATGCCCAAGGAGATAGAGTGGGGGCTCCTGGAAGTCTCATGGTAGAGTGTCTGGAGATCCTTGGTCCTCTCATAAGGGACTTTGGGGTTTGGTGGAAAGAGCTCTGCAAATCACCACAAGGCCCAGGCATGGCTCTTCCATGCAAACTGTGTGAATGTGCAGAAATCAGTCAACTTGACTTTCAGAGCCAAAGCTGCCTTATTTATAGAATGAGGAAGATGACCTTGGTGATATCTTGTTTATAATCGTAAAATTGTGTGAATATATTTATCTTTCTTTTTGATATTTATTGGCTTCTTTTGAACCTCTGCTCAATATCTGAGCATTGTTACAATCAAGTATTAATTTTTAAAGGTCATTGTGTTTATCTGCCACAATTTAGAAATTTCATAGCTTCCTTTCCAACTGAATATGAAGACTCAATTTAGGAAAAAAAAGAGAGAGCATTGGACTAAAAATCAGGGAACAGGCTCTAGATTCAGTTCTTCCCTAAAGAGATGAAGGATAGTGATAAAATTGCTTAAACTCTGTGTGCCTCAGCTTCCTTGTTTGTACATAGCATATATGGTGTAAATTTGGTGAAAGGCAAGCTCTAACTTTAGCTTTCTAAGATATTGGCTTGGCGGAAACACCTGTCTCCCCTTTTTCTTTGCAATAATTGAACCATCTATGCATTAGCTGGGCACAAGGAAGCCCAGCTAGAGACTACGTATCTCAGCCTCCCTGTGGCTAGGTGTGGCCATGGAATTAAGTGCAGAAGGCAGGAGGGAGGTAAGCAGAGATGAGGTGTGCACCTTTTAGTTCATCCCCAACCTAAGCATGAGCTGCTTACCCTGGACCTACTCTGTTCCACCTTCTTACCAAATGGGGGCGGTTACGGCCAGGGTGGCAGCCTTGGGCCCAGGTAACAGGAGCTGCAGGTTGAGAGTCAATGGAGGGTGAGGATGGCAGAGCTATATGGTCACAAACCAGAGCCTTCCATCTGCTTCTGACCACCACTGGCCATAGGACTGTTATGAGAAAGAGAAGAAAAATTTTTCACCTTATTTAACCTTCTTTATTTTGGGTAGTCTTTTTTATAGCAGCTTAGATTGCACCCTACCAAACACAGAATTTCAATTCACTTTTACTTAAAATTAAATAAAAGTTAGGATTCATTGTTACTTAGTACCCTACCAATCACAGAATTAGGAATCACTTTTACCTAAGTGGCACTCTTACTTTCTTTAAAAGTTTGATGGTCTACACCTTGGTTAAGAACTCGGGCTCTGGAGTCAAAATGGAACAGAATCCTGGTTTGGTTGTTTCCCAGACCTGTAACCTAAGGCACGTTACCCAACTTCACCATGCCTTGGTGTGTCTATCTATAAAATTGGAGCAATAACGTGACTTACCTGGTGAAATAGTTAGAAGGATCAAATGAGAGAAGATGTATAAAGATGTTAACCCCATGCCTGGCACCTTATAAACCCGAAGGAACTATTAGTTGCTAATATAATAATTATTAACAGTTATCAGGGTTATCATCACTATTATCACCATCATCGTCTGTTTATGCTTTAGTAAAACTGGTTTGCCGAGCATCCTAGATTTAGGAAACCCAATACAAACGGTCACCCATCCTTAATTCATCGCTCTGGGATTCTCTGCACATCTGTCCAGCATAGGATGCATTTAGTAGTAAAGAGACCTGCTGCCTTTGCAGTTATTCTGGTTCTAGTGTCATCTGCAGGGTGACTGAGCATGACGTTACCTGTGCCCATGGATTTGCATGTTCAGCATCCTCTTAGGAACCAGAACACCTGAAATAAGAGAGGGAGCAATGAGGAAAAATGAAAGGTTGAGTAGAGAATGTTTTTTTTTTTTTCATAATTGTCAACGTTAGATTTGCCTATTGACTATGAAAAAAAAAATGCCGATGACAGGGATCTAAGGAAGAAGCCTTGAAAATTGCCATTAATGTAAAACACTTTCCCTTTTAATCAAATACAATATTGGACATAGAAAGGCTACATGGTTAATTGGTTCATATAATTTTGGGGTTTCAAAAAATATTTTTAAATTTTCCTTTCCTTTGATCACACATACCTTGTAGGACATTAGAAAATGCAGAAAAGGAAATTATTTTACAAATTAAAATTCCCTGTAATCCCATCACCCAGAGATAACTACTCCTGACACGCTGAGATACCTCCTCTGAGACTTACATAAGAAGCATTTCTCCCAGCTCTCAGGGGCTGCGTTTGCTCCCCCTCCACATCTCCACCCAGACGCTTCCCCCAGGACTATTCCTTCCTCCTGCCCCTCAGTCCCCATCCTCTCCACCCCTCAGGACACCTGCTTTCACTGCAGGCCCTGCCCTAACTCTGCCCATGGAGAAGGAACCTCTTGCTAGAAGGAGCTCTTCTAGCATTTGTTCTCATGTATCATTGACACCTTAACTCACAGAGGTCAGAGCTTAAAGAGCTTGTGGCTAAGCACTTCCCAAAATGTGTTCTGAGGAATGTTCATTGTCACAATAATAATAATAATAACAACAATAATAATAAAGGGAAACTCAATGGCCAACTGCTGGGGTATGGACAGTTCAACACATTATCTTTATTTTATTTATTTATTTATTTAGAGACAGAGTCTCATTCTGTTACCCAGGCTAGAGTGCCGTGGTGTCAGCCTAGCTCATAGCAACCTTAAACTCTTGGGCTCAAGCGATCCTTCTGCCTCAGCCTCCCGAGTAGCTGGGACTACAGGCATGTGCCACCATGCCCGGCTAATTTTTCTATATATTTTTAGTTGGCCAATTAATTTCTTTCTGTTTTTAGTAGAGACGGGGTCTTGCTCTTGCTCAGGCTGGTTTCGAACTCCTGACCTTGAGCGATCCACCCACCTCGGCCTCCCAGAGTGCTAGGATTACAGGTGTGAGCCACAGCGCCCGGCCCAACATGCGTCTTTATAACAGAGCTGACCAAACACTCCCTGATCATTTCCATTCCCTTTGGGACATGTCAGTTGAGTTCAACCATTGCATTTATTAGGAGAGGAAACTGAGTTTTCTCAGAGAGACTAAGGGGCATCCCCAGGGGCACAATGCCTGAGAAGGGCAGAGCTGGGCCCTGGAACTCAGGTCTCTTGTGGGTTGGGCCTGTGCTTCCTCCAGCACCCACGGTGCCTTCAGCCTGAACCATGTTCCTGACTGGTTTTAAAAAATATTTTTAAATTTTCCTTTCCTTTGACCATCTTACCAGTTTCACAGGATGTTGTGCATGACCCTGTGTGTGTGCACACATGCTTCTCGTGTCCTGATCTTTTGTTCTGTCTCCTCCAGTTCTCAGGTTGGTGTTCAGTGAACCATACTCGGTTTCCTCAAACAGGTCAGGACCGGTAACTGTAGTGCACACCTGTTCTTGCTGGCACAGCATCTGTCCTTCTGGACCAGATTTGTAACTTCCTTTGCGATACTGTCACACACCCCACATCGATCTTCAGTCCGTGTGGTTCAGGCGGGTCAACCCCGTTCTGGATCCCATGTGACCTGAAATTAGCTAATCAGTGTATTCTATCCCACTGGCCACAGGGATCCAGCAGACCCACGACCCTGGTCAGGTGGACAGAGTTAGCTTTGAGGTCTTTGAACTGTTGACAAGAAGGGTCTGTCTCTCCTAGGGCATGCTAAGCTGACAAAATATAATGTTGAAGCTGCCTGTGGCTGCTTTGCCCAGAGCCTTACAAAGAATAAAGCCAACTTAAAGGAAAGCAAAACTGTGAGATAGAAAGAGATGGAGAATTTGGGTATCTGTTTTTGTATCTAGAAGAGTTCTGATTAGCAAATCTGTGCATATCTAGGATTTGGTTGCCGAAACATAACGGTTTTAAAAGGCATTCCAGGCCGGGTGCAGTGGCTCACACCTGTAATCCTAGCACTCTGGGAGGCCGAGGCGGGTGGATTGCTCGAGGTCAGGAGTTCGAAACCAGCTTGAGCAAGAGCAAAACCCCGTCTCTACTATTAATAAAAAGAAATTAATTGGCCAACTTATATATACAGAAAAAATTAGCCGGGCCTGGTGGCACATGCATGTAGTCCCTGCTACTCGGGAGGCTGAGGCAGCAGGATTGCTTGAGCCCAGGAGTTTGAGGTTGCTGTGAGCTAGGCTGACGCCACGGCACTCACTCTAGCCTGGGTGACAAAGCGAGACTCTGTCTAAAAAAAATAAAAAAATAAAAGGCATTCCACATATTTTTACTGGACAAGAACCATCCGACTAAGACATGCTGATAAGGCATTATGCCATAACCCCTGGACCCTTCTTTCTCTTTTAAAAGCAAAGAAGAGACTTTCGAAAGTATGTACTAAATACAGTTTTCTACCCTCTAGCACTGACAGACTTTGTAAGACTGGCTCAGGGAACTCAGCCAAGATAAAGAAGCCTGTCACC
>VSMD01137639.1:0-66070 GCA_008750895.1 Mirza zaza | reverse complement strand
TTATTAATCCATTCTTGGATTGATGGGCACTTGGGCTGTTTCCACAGCCTTGCAATTATGAATTGAGCTGCTATAAACATTTGAGTGCAGGTGTCTTTTTTGTACAGTGTTATTGGATCTTTTGGGTAGATGCCCAGTAATGGGATTGCTGGATCAAATGGTAGATTCACTTGTATCGCTTTAAGGTATCTCCATATTGCTTTTCACAGAGGCTGAACTAGTTTGCAGTCCCACCAGCAGTAGACACTGGGATTTTGATCAGAAGCCGTACAGAAAATGTAGGCTATTCCATAACCAATATTTCCCCTTGATTTTACTCTTCGAGGCCGCTACACAGCCTGGGTGAAAACCATGAACTCTCAGGGTTATCCTTTCTGTCTACGACAACCGGGTAAGGGACCCTGGCTGGGACACACGCTTCTCGCTCAGTTATTTGGTTGTAGGTAGTGAATCCAGACGGGTGGGACCTTGAAAATATGGACTGATTTTTTCCCAGGGTTTTGGCCCAAGGTGGAACTTTGGGTGAAGAGCTCTCTGTGGTGCTTAGGGGTGCAGGCAAGGTTCTCAGAAGCAGCCAGCGGGGAGTTCGAGCCCCATTGGGTCCGGCTGGGCACAGGCTACCTCTGATTCCCAGGACACAAATCGCGCTCAGTCTGTGGGACAGCCCACCTTGCTCCTGAAGTCTCTGCCAGCTCCCACTCCCCCCCTTTTAGTTAAAAGAAAGCTATCATGAATTAACCCCCAAACTGCCGAACTTTAATAATTTTTTTTCAGTTCTGGCTAAAGTATATGCAGGTCGTTTTGCTATGGTTTTTGCATGAAAACTCTACCAATGGAAGGTAGTGTGTTTGCATTTCGGTTGCGGAGAAGAGCTGAGAACTACCAACCGAGATATGTATATACATCTTTGGTATAATTCGGTCTGTTTCTTTGAAATCCACTCTTTTCTTTTTTTCTGAAAAGCCACCTTTTCAATGGCCTTGGTTTGTGTCTGAAAATCTCAGAGGCCTGAGAACACGAGGGGGATTGATTCGCAGACCGTACAAAACGTTGCAAAGGGGCTATCACTCGCCGGCTTCCCTTTGTCAGGCGCCAGAATCCGATACTGCTCCCTGAAAGGAGCTGAGGGAGCCTGGACTTGCCCGGCCCCTTCCCTTTTCTGCCCCGCCTGGGGGCGATTTCGTGAAGAACAATCCCCCAGCACACTCAGATCTGTCTTTGTTCGGGAAAGCGGTTTTCCTGAGCTTTCTCACGAGCCCTTTGTAGGTGAACCTCCCTCTCCAGCCAAGGAACTGTCCAAGCTCCGTGAGGTTACATGATTTCCCCAAAGACTATTAAATCTTAATCCAATTACGAAACAATCCCATTCTACTGATTTCATTACAGAAATGTTTTCAAGCCTCAATCGTCTATATGTCTCTAGAGGGATAGTTTTATATTCATCAAATCTCAAGAGCACTTTTTAAATACCAGGAGATAGGAACCATTCATATTTCTCAGACCAAGCTTAAACGTGCAGTTTGGACATGCCCGGTAGCTGAAAATGTTGCTAAAGCCGATCAGCGCTTTCCAGGAATTCGGCTTACCTATGTGGAAAATTACACAAATCTGTACTGCAGGCTTAGAAAATAGGTGGGACTGTAGAATATAAAAGCAATCATCAGATTCTTCATTCAACCTAGTTAAACAGGCTAGGGAAGTCACGGGGCCACCTACGTGTCAAATAAAGGGATTTTTCCTGCAGGAGCTGAAAGGAACGTTAGGGTTGGTGGAAGAGGGAAGTCAAGGATGCCACGCTCCTGGAGCGGAGTGGAGAAAGGCAGTCCCAGAGGTCTGCTGTATGGTGCGGGGCCTCTCCTGGCAAAGACTGGTGGGCGGCATAGTGCCAGCAATCGGACCCCTTGGCTTGTCCAGCTGGAGAGCTTTGGCTAGGGAGTACACATTGCTGGTTCCAGAAGGAAATCACAGATGACTAGCTCATGCATCTTACTTCTCTTGCCGCTCAAGTAGATTGCACTATCTTGGGTTCCCCAAGGTCTGCTGGATGAATAGCCCTTAGGCAGACATGGCTTGTAAGTCCCAGCTCCGACCCACACTGATATGTGACTTTGGACCAGAGACTTATATTCCTCTGTGTTTTACAAACAACCTGCAGGAAACACGTTCTTCATGCTTTTCAACCCCAAAAGGGTGTCCCTCCAACAGGATGTGCTTCCCCCTGTTCCCCCAACGTCCCCACACCTCGTGTGACGGACCCATCCGGCCCTCCTCTGCCCACCCCCACGCCAGGCTCCCATTGCCCAGTGCAGCATTGCCCAACAGAGATTAAAATCATTTTAAAGAGATTTAAATCATTTTAGTAGCCTCATTAAGAATTACGAAGAAACAATTGGATCTTCTTTCAATCATATATTTTGTTTAACCCAACTCATCAAAAATATTATCACTTCAAAATGTAACCAATATAAAAAAAATAACTGACAAAGTTTAGTTCCTTTCTTGCACTAAGTCTCTGAAATCCAGTGATTTTTTTACTTATGACACATTTTGATGTGGACTAGCCCAATTTCAAGTGCTCAGTGACCACAATCAGCCAGTGACCAGCAGGTGGGCAAGTCCAGATTCAGCCCAGAGCACCGCCGCCTGGCTGTGCCTGCTGGCACGTGGTCACCGTCCCGTCCTAGCTGTTTTAAATTCAGTGTGCCACGACAGCATTCTCAAACTTAATAACACCCCCCGCCTACTGCTGAACTGATAAAATAAATGTTTCTTAGATTGGTGTCAAAGACCCTTAAGTATATGGGCAGCCATATTCCTCCTTTTCTCCTCTCTTGCTTCTTCATCTCTGCTCAAACTTTACCCCGACTCACCTGGGAACATCCTCCCCTCCGTCCACCTCCTCACGCTCTGTCGGCTCCCCAGAAGGAAATCTGTCCAGATCTTGCTGCCTGCCAAGGCCCTTCAGGACTCTCACTCAGCGTCCCTCCTTCTTGCATGTCACTGTCACTTTATTATTAACGCTTTATCCACACCCTTAGATAGAGCACGTGGAGTGCTTTGCCTCAGGCTGTATTTATCTGAAGCATAGTAGCACCATTTGCAGCGGGTGCTCTGTGAGACCCTGTGCTACAGAATTAATACGCATTAATAGAATGTGAAGCTCGGGCTCGGCCAAGTGGACGCTAAATGAAAATGCTTTCTCTTTTCTCTGTTATGCCACGCAGAATGGGCTCTAGTCCCTGGACTTCCAGCAGACAATCACCTACTGAGAGCCTGTTGAGCCGAATTCAGACAGATGTGGGAAAAAATAAGAATTTGTGTGTAGCAAGGTGCAGGCATCTGTCTGGACTGGTCTACCGAGTGGGCACAGCCGCATCCAGCCCGTGCCCGCACACAGTGGCTGCCATGCAGGAGACCTCTTGACTTCTCCAGCCAGAGGCACAAACTTCCCAGCATGTCTGAACCTTGGTCACACTTTGAGAATGAAGAAAAGGGGAACTCAGGCTAGAAATATACTTTTATTATTAATTTTTTACTGTTTATATTAAAATTTTGTTTATTCCTCACCCAAAGTCTAACCTCTGTCTGCACTTTGCATCCTCACGTTCCCAGGGGTTGTTTTGGGAGCAGCAGCAAAGTGGCAAAAGGGCTCTGCATCTCCGCTGCTGGGGCCAGATGCTGCCCCGACAGGCACGTGCTCAACAACTATTAACAATTATTAGGAGAAAGATGACATTTGTCTTTTAACAAATATGGTCCCCAGGTTAATATTTTCTAAAGGGAAGGAAAAAGGCTGACCATGCTATCCTAAAACTTTAATAGTTTAGATCTGGGCCAGGAGTCTGGGCTTTTTAGGGGCTTGGTGGAGGGCGATCGGGCTGCCCCTGCCCAAATGCGATCTCTTTCCCAGGGATTTCGTGTACGTAGTTTGTCACTTTAGGGATTCCCTATCTAGGTCAAGCTTTTCTTGCATCCTGATCTATTCTCAGGGCAAGGAATAAAGGGACCCTATACGAAGCAGGGGTCTCTGACCTCACACTAAATCAGAAGTTCAATAAAATACAGTGAATCTTCTGTAACTTCAAAATTTAAGTAATTGGAATTGTAACAAAGTGTGTTCAGATTTTAACAAAGGACTTGATTTATGTTTGACCAAGGTCACTCAACAAAGTTGCCAGTTTTGTTCTATTTCCAAATGCAATGCCAAAGCAAATTCTACTTGAATGATTGATTGCATGTTGATCACAGAGAACTTAAAATTGTTTCCTGCCACCGGGATAACTTGTGGGAGGTGGAGGAGTGGCCAGGACATTTCCAGGCCACTTTAAGTGCACAGGAACACCTTCAGCCTCAGCAGCTTTTATCTGACCGGGGTCTGTGCAAGGCCCTTGGCGGTGCAGGGCAAAGCCACCAGAGGACAGTTGGCTCTGGGCTCTGCACTCCCTCCCCACAGGGAGCCCTGGCCCTGGACACCACATGATCAGGCACCGGGGCATGTGCTTCTCCCCCTGGGCAGGAGCATCTGACCGGTCATCCCTCTACTTCGGTCCATTGCTTCATTGGCCCCAGTAGGGAGCCGAGCAGAGGCACCGGGTCTCTGGAGGCTGACGATGGCTGCTGGCACATGAGCGCACAGCTGCCCTGGGAAGAAGCGGTCACTTGATGCGCGGAAGCAGCAGGCACCACCGTTCCAATGAGCCTCAGGACCTCAGCAAAGCTCCCTCGGGCAGTCAGGTGCTGGTGGGTTGACAGTGGAGGCAAGAGGCGCCAGCACTTGCACCTGCCAGCCCTGAACGCCTGGGAGCCGCGCCCGCCCACACCTGGGGAGCCCTTCCCTAACCAGGCACGATGCCAAGAGTCCTGTGTGTGTATTGTCTGGCGCGCTCCTCCAGGTGGGCCTGTGAGGCTGATGTTGTCATGAACCCACGTTGCAAACGAGGAAACTGGATCTTCTAATGCTTAAGTGACTTGTCACATCCACAGCCAGTCAAAGGCAAAACGGGGGTTTGAACTCAGGTGCCTCTGACTGCTGCTTTTGCTAACACTCAGCCACCTTCTCTTATGTGACCCCATTCACCTTTCTTAACACATTGACTGCCACGCTAGGAAAAAACATTTTTTTTTCCTCCAGGCCACTGTGTTTTGTTACAAAAATAGAATAAAAACTTGGAAGATGTTATTTTTTTTATTGCTTTTTTGTGCATGAGTTATATGCAACTTGAAAGGTAGTTCTTGGGGCTCCCAAGGTGAAGAGATATATGAGTTACACATGCTTCATGAGGGCCTGGGCTCAAAACTAGTGTGAGTTAAATATAACTCACATGGCCGTTAATGTGTTAAGGCTTCAAGTTAATCACCACCTCCTCGGGAGAGTTTCTTGGATTTACCCTCCCGAGTCCCTCAGCTGCCCTGGGGCAGCATGAGCTTGCGATGGCTACACTCTGCCCCTGATTCTGATACTCCAGAGGATCTAAACTCTTGAAAGACAAGATCTGTGTATTTTGCCATGAGGATGACCAGCACCTAGCACACTACAGGAAATATGTGTTTGATGAATGGTGGGGAAAAGAGGAAAGGTAAAGCAGAGAAAGAAGGAAGAAAGGGAAAAGGCAGACTTTGCCATTCTTCTGTATGACCTAACCACAGCCACTTACCTAAAGAGAACGTTCATGACTTCCATTGTATAAATTGCAAAATAAAATGACAACTGAATGTGGCCTGAATGTTTCTGTGGTATGAAAATGTATAGGACTTGTGTCATCACATGGATGCACAGGAGTAAAGTATCATATACCGATCCACAGAAAGTAACATGTCAAAGGGAAAAAAAGGCTTTGTTTTCAATCAGTGGCCAACTTCTGGATTTTGAATGGAACACCTTTTAAGAGTAATAACTTGAGATTTACATCATTAATGATCACATTTTCTTTACCTTGGACTAAGATAATAAAAATATTTATGTAAAGAAAAATTGGTCCATTTTCTAATCTAATAAAAATGTGGAATGTCACCCCTAGCACAAAGCACGGTGCCAACAGGCACTCAATGAATTCCTGCTGAAAGCGTGCATAAATGCACGAACGTGCGACCCCTCGAGTGAGTGAATCTGTCTTAACATCTGTGTTGTATAAAACACTGGGGCAGTCGAACTGGAGGTGGGAGCGGAGAACAAGATACAGTTGAGCTCCCCACAATTGCCAAATAGTAAGATAGCACTGATTACTACACTAACAAGTGACTTTTTAAGAAAAGAAGGAAAACTAAGAGATGCTGAAAATAGACCGAGAGACTCCAGTAAATTCCCAGTGACACCTCTAGAAGAAGACGAGAAAGAGACTGACAGAGAAGTGACAGTCTAGGAGCTGATGATTATTTTCCAACTTAAAAAGTCTACATCTTCTCTAGTGAACTCAATCTGAGTTTAGAGTGAGTTTTAAAAAACCTGTACTGGGACATAACACAGTAAAATTTAGAACACCAAAGCAAAGAAAAAAAAAGATTGTCAAAAATTAAAAAGGAATATCTGCTAGAATAACACATTTATCACTGACAAAATTGATGAAGAAATCAAGAACTATAAATAACATCTTCACAGTGCTGAGGGAGAATAAATTCAGCATAGAATTACGAGGGCTGTCAGGAAAGTACCCAGCCACTGCTAATGTAATGAGGACGGTTGGTGTGACATTCATGTACCCTGGCAGCCACGGAGAGTGGACTGTGATGTGCACACGTGAACAATGACAACCTCACTACCCTAGTCAGTGGGGCGCTAGATGTTGAGTGAGCACGTGTACTGTGTGGCTGTCGCATCCTAAATGGCTGAGTAGAGCAAGGAATCTGCATCAAATTTTGCGTTAAGCTTGAACATTCCTCCATGGAAACTAACTGAATGATTCGGAAGGCTTTCAGGGACAATGCAATGAGTTCAGTGCAAATGAAAGTGTAGCACGAGCGCTTCAAAGATGGCTGAGAATCTGTTGAAAGTGACGCACGTTCTGGAAGGCCTGCCACGAGCCAAGCTGAACACGTGGGAATGTTGAACGTGTACAGGCTGCGATCAACAAAGATCAGCGACTGACAGTGCGAGAACTGGAAGCTGATCTGGGGACTCCAAAAACTACTGTGTCCGAGATTTTGACTCAGGACAAGTCCAAGGATTGGACTTGACTAAGTGCCAAGGATCTTGGCATTTAGCATGCCGTGGCAACATGGTTCCATGGCTTCTGCTACCAGAGCGGGAGGAACATCGTGCGGCATTTGCTAATAACTTGCTTCAGACCGCTTCCAGTGAACAAGATTTCCTCAAGAAGCTCATAACCGGAGACTAATCGTGGGTCTACGGCTGTGATCCGGAAGCGGAGGCCAGTGATCCTGGTGGAAGTGGCCTGGTTCTCCACACCTGAAGAAGGCCCCATCCTGCAAAGTCTCAGCAAGTTCAAGAGCATGGTAACTGTGTTTTTTTTTATCGGGAAGGTGTTGTCCATCACGAGTATGCTCCTCCAGGCCAAACAATTGATGAGGAGGACTGCCTCAGTGTCCCTTGTCAGCTGACAGATGCAGTACAACAAAACTGGCTGTAGCTACGGGCAACTGGTGACTGGCAGCTCCATCATGACAAGGCGCCCGCCAAGCATCACGTCTCATGCAGGTTTTTTTGGCAAAACATCAAATCACCCAGGTGACTCAGCACCCCCTGCAGCCCAAATTTGGCACCCTGCGACTTCTGGCTTTTTGCAGAACTTGCAAAATCACCTTTGAAAGGCAAGAGATTTCAGACAATCAATGAAATTCAGCAAAATACTATGAGGCAGCTGATGGCAATTCCAGCAAAGGATTTTGCAGAGTGTTTTGAGCAGTGGAAGAGACACTGGGAGAACTGTGTGAGTGTCCAAGGTGCCTACTTTGAAGGGGATTAAAATATAATTATTAAGTACAATAATTGTCCTAAGTACAATGACCATTGACAATGGTCATTGTCCTAAGTACAATGTTTGTTGTATCTTGTATCTTTGTCAGTAAATGTCTCCATTTTTCATGCTACATGGCTGCATCCTATCCAGACAGACCTCATATATGCTGATCCATGTCCATTCAAATTTATGATACAATAAAGACATTTTCAATCTTAAAAATTCATGTTTATCAATATTTTACATTTAAAGGGGAGCTATATATTATTTAAAAAGGGAAAATGCACCTGAAGGCATGGTGTGGGATTAAAGAAACTATGCTCAGCAAAGACTTTAGTAACATATATGTGTTAAGATAATTAAGTCTAAATTTTATTTTTATGTATTAAAGGATTGAGGTTAAAATTCTAGACAACATAAGCAGGCTGAGGGGGTTCTTTACTTTAGTTGATAGCTAAAGAACGCCATGCTCCTTGTCCTATTGTGGAAGGAGAATAAAAGGCCTAAATATTTTCAGACATTACTGAAGAAAATTTACAATGAACTCTATTTATTAAAGCATTGACAATATTAATTAAAAGAATAAGGAAGCTGTTTTAATATAATGGAAAGTTATTTTCTAAATATATTAGGAAAAAATAAGGAAAATAATTTAGAAAATAAAGAAAAAGGAAGGAAGAAAGAAAGGAAGGAAAGAAGGAAGGGAGGGAGGGAGGGAGGAAGGAAGGAAAGAAGGAAGGGAGGGAGGGAGGGAGGGAGGGAGGAAGGAAGGAAGGAAGGAAGGAAGGAAGGAAGGAAGGAAGGGAGGGAGGGAGGGAGGGAGGGAGGAAAAAAAACCCTACTGTAAAAAATTATCATTTTTTAAAGTCTTCCAAACATTCCTTTCTAGAGGTTGCTGACTTCCTCATCTCACCAGCCCTGCCCTGCAAGGAAGACGCCAGATCCCACTACCCAGACTCCCTTGCAGCTCACGTGCAAGCAAGTGACCCTGGCCCCACCAATCAGCATATTTGATGGGCATGAAAGAG
The DNA here is from genome assembly GCA_008750895.1 of Mirza zaza. Classification (NCBI taxonomy): domain Eukaryota; kingdom Metazoa; phylum Chordata; class Mammalia; order Primates; family Cheirogaleidae; genus Mirza; species Mirza zaza. The sequence continues at coordinate 57,129 of VSMD01137639.1, read as the reverse complement.
GCTTCTCTCCAGAAACCAGAGAACCTGAGGAATAGCTACCTTGCAGAATCAGCTGTGGTGGTGACGCAGGCAGAGACCCTCCACCAAGGCCAGCCGCGGCCCCACACCCAGCAGCCCCAGGGGCCCCCGCAGGGCTGAGCTGCACCCCAAGGTGCAGTGAGACTCCCACTGCAGCGACCCACTGTGTCCTGTGGGTGCTGCTCCCAAGGGCACCAGCTCACAGCACGGCTCTCTGGCCTCTGTGACGCACTCTGAGGGGCTCTCTTACCTCTTCGTAATTATATTTTCTGCTTGAACTGTTGAGACTTGATTTGTCATGTCTGACCAACAGCCAGGAATGGCACATGCTTGGTGAAGAAAACAGTCTTACCATCGTAACATCATGGTCGACTCACGCAGGAGTCGCCGACGGGAGCGAAAACGAAGGAGGGAAAGTCTGATAAGTGATAAACAGCTACATAGATTCAAAGTCATTCGTGAATTACGGAGGGAATGACGACTCTAGGATGGGCTGACACAAGTTTAACCACGTAATTTGAGTTAATGTCCTTAACGAGGGACACGCTGACATCAGATGCCTCCGCATGTGACAGACGCCCTGAGAGGGAAACACCACTTCTTTAGTATTCCTGCCAAAAAACCAAGAAAGAAACATAACCTCATAACCTGAATTCAATCAGGAGGAAACATGCAACAAACCCGAATTGAGGGGCATTCTGCAGAGTAATTGGGCTGAATTCTTAAAGTCAAAATCATACAAGGTGACGGCTGAGTACATTTTCTGGATTAAAGGAGACTGACTTGCCTCGGCAAGAACTCAGGCGATGCTGGGTTCTGAATTGGATCCTGGCGCATAAAAAGGAAATGTAGCTACTAGCAACATTACTGGGAAAATTAATTAGATTTGAATATGAACTATGGATTAGAGGATAGTATTGTATCAAGGTTACATTTCCCGATTTTGATTGATGTACTGTGGTATGTAAAAGCCCTTTGTCTAGCTGCGAAGAGAGGTACTAAGGTCATCAGAAAATGTCTCCCAGACATATCGTTAATTTAATTCCACTCCTAGTTGAGAATTTTATCCTGAGAATCTTTTACCTAATGGAAGTCCTGGAGATGAGAAACAATTTTATACCCCAAGGATGAAAATTCTGGCTCTTCCATATTCCCTCTAAATTCTGATTGTAAAATGCCCCATTATTAGTTTAGTTCATTTTTCTTCTTGTAATACCTTATCGTACTTAGCCAGTAAGAGCCAGCTGAGCATTCAGCATTCTGCCTTAAAATGTAATTTTTCAAATCCCAAAGTTTATTAGGTACATTTGCTGTCTCCCAAGTTACCGTACATGATAGTTTTACCAATTGTTCTACCACTACATAACACGGCCACCATAACTCCAGCCTGCTAAATATTCTTCCCTTCTCAAACTTTGACCCACCACCCAGCCCCAATCCAAGGACAGGCATTTCACATTTGTGTTATGGCAACTCGAGCTCCCCAGTTCTATGCAGCAATTTCTGCATTGGTTACCTGTTGTCATGGTAATGATGTTTTGCAAACTACCCTAAAATGCAATGACTTAAAACAACATGCGTTTATTACTGCTCATGCTCCAGGGGTCAGCTGGGCAGTTTTACTAATCTCACCTGCGCCTCTGTGATGAGCCGCAGGTCCGGGGAATGCCTTTGCCGATGGAGACCAGACTGTAGTGCATGTTTGGTGTCGGCTGCCGTTGCCAGTTTATGGTGGTTTCAGCTGTAAGGGCTAATATGCCTGAGCTCTCGCCCAGGGGCCTCCCATCCCTCAATCCCTGGATGCATGTGCTCACAGTAAATGCAGAGATCCAAACCACAGCAAGCTCAGTCATGCAAAAGGGCACCTGGAGATTCAAATGTACTTTGAAGTCCTGTCTTACATCCAGTTGGTCAAGATAAGTCCCATGTCTGGGTCTAAAGCACAGTTGGATGAAGGTGAAGTCATAGAGGAGTGGACACAGGGACCATCGTTAGGATCCTTCTGCAGCCACTGACCACAGAGAGTCACGCTGGTTTGCAGTGAAGGAATCCTCAAAAATCAGTGGGGTCCGTCTGATCATTGCCATAAGTAGTGCGAGGTAAATCTGACTTCTGTATTTTGAACATTGACTTTGTCTTCTACATTATACCAAAGACAAAAATTAATTTAACTGGACCACAGAATCAGATGTGCAAGATAAAACAAGAAAGCTTCCAGACACACCCTCTGATTTAGTCCCAACCTTATTATGGGAATTGCCTTTGGAAAACACAGAATAGTTCATAAAAGCCTTCTTCTCAGTTGTGTGAAAATGGTCCGACTCTCTTCAAAATTAATTTCAATCCTTTCATGGTAGTCCTTAAAGACCTTCTAAATCTCACCTCACCTGGAGCTACATCCCCAAAGTTAACGCCTCCCCTGGGGGCACCATGAGCCACTCCCACCAGAAAGCACCTTTTTTTTTCCCAGGAAAGGGCTCTGCATGGTCCCCCCTCCCTCTGCTGGTGGCTCTGTTCCCGGTGGCCTCTTTAATTGGTGAAACATAAGCTGTGATGTCAGGACATACTCAAAAGTATTAGGCTACTGAAACTTTCCAGGATCCTCCAGTCACAGGCAAAAATAACCCCCTCTCTTCTCTTCTCTTCCTCCTGTAATTTTATTCAGAGTCAGGCTGCTCCCTGCTGTGCATGCCTCTGGGCAAAACCCAGTGTGGCCCTTCGTGGCAGCCCACCTCCCACTGCAGAGCCAGCGAAGACTTTAGAGAGAAGAAGTTGATGAAAGAGAGAGAAAGAAAGGGAGAGGAGGGGAGGGGAGGAAATTTGAGATCCTACAAGGCCTCAGAGCCAAAAAGTGTGTAAATCAATTCCTACTAAAAACAAAGGAGCTACTACAATGAGAGGCTGCTGGGCTAAACCTCAGTCACTGTTATGACAGAGCGTGAGTGTGTTTCATTTGGGTCATTGCAATCATTGTTGCTTTTGTTACAGACATGCATTTTACAATTCTGGGTGTCCATTTACTTATCTTTTGTAAAAATAAAATATATAGCAAGTATGTGTGTGTGCATGTATGTGTGTGTGTGTGCTTGTGGGGAGGGGAGGGAGGGAGAGAGTTTTGAGAAAGTGGAAAATCGAGGTTACGATCTGGATTTGGGAGAGACGGAAGCTTATTTCTAAGGCCCTGTTGACATTTATTTCACAGTGACAACCACATTACCCTCCACTCTCACCTTTGGCGATTGCTGGGGTGGGCGGAGGCAGGAAGAAAGGATGCCACGTAGCTTCAAATAGACCAAGTAATTTCAATTCCAGTAACCCTTTAAACTAGGTTTTCCACAGTGCCATGCTTTGGATGTTTGTGTCCCTCTGGGATTCATGTTGAAATGTAACCCCTGATGCAATAGTAGGAAGAGGTAGCGCCTCTGGGGGGTGATTAGGACGTGAGGGCCCCTCCCTCATAAATGCAATTAGTGCCTCACAAAAGGCTTGAGGGAGCCAGTTTGCCCCTTTTTGTCCCCGCAGCTGGGCGAGGACACAGCCAGAGGGTGCCACCTTTGAGGGCCAGGGAGCCTTTCCCAGACACCAAGTCTGCGGGCACTTGGATCTTGGACTTCCCAGCCTCAAAACTGTGAGAAATACATTTCTATTATTTATAAATTACCCAGTCCAAGGCATTTGCTGTAGCAATGTGCAAGGACTGAGAAACACTGAGTCTTTTCATTGTCATTAAGGAGAAAATGTCCTTTAAACGCAGCAGAGAGTGACTATCCAGTGACCTTTCTAGACCTCGAGGCTGAGGTTGGCTGGATAGCCCAAAGGAACGGCTTTGAACCAACATAAGCTTTTATGTTCAGGACACGCTCAGAGAAGCCTATTAGGTTTGCAACTGTTACACTTTATCAACCCCAGGCAGCTGAACTAAGTAACACCGTTTCTGTTGCTTAGAATAAACTGAGATGTATTTCCTAGAATACTGCTAGTCTTGAAGTGATTTTCCAGGCAACCCATGCCAAGGTCTATTTATTTTTAAAGAAGTCTTCATGGCATTGACATTTTGCCTTCCTAATTAGATATTTTAGGAGCTGTTTTATTTTTTCCTCTGTACATGATTTAAACAGGCTGGAATCGCAGTATATTAGAATCTATGATAATTTCTGTATGAATTAGACTGGGGTTTCCCGTACCATCCTCACTTGTTACGCTTGAAGTACATGCTTCTTTACCAATCAAAGGTTCAGATTCCTTTACTCTGTAACTGCTCAGTTTGACTGGTGATTGGTTTGATGGAACAGAAGCCACCTCTGGGTGAATGAGCACATGGTAGATTTCTGCAGAACAGTGAAGGAAGCGTAGCTTCTGAGAGCGCGATCTGCCACCTTGATTTGCAGAGATCTCTCATCCTCATGACACTCCAGCCCCTTCTTTACTTTTAGGTGCACTTCAGCCACAACCTAAAGACGATTTAGAACTCAAATAAAACAGAGCTTTGGTGAAGCTGTTAGTGGAAGGGACAATACCTTTATAATTTGCACTCGGGCACAATGCTGACTTCCTGAAAACTGTGCAGAGGGATTCTATTTATGCGATGCAAGCAATTGCTGCCTAAAAACATCCCATTGTGCTTGGAGGATGTATCCTTCTTCTAAACTGATATTTGAATTTTTAGGGTAGCTGTTTCAGAGGGTCACAGATAATTCATCCTCAGGAATCTGAAATCTACCTTGGCCTTCACATGTAGTTAAATACAATGGGATGTAGTCACTTGATGGTGCTGCAGAGTTAGTGAATATGTACACAGTGCCCCAAAGGCCAGAATTCGATGGAGAAAAGGAGTTGGGTGGACAGAAGCTTGATTGGTGGGACAGACCCATCACCACGTGACCTCGGGAAGGCCTCAAGCATAACTCCAACATAGATCCACATTCTACTAAAGAAACAGCAATAATCGTTCCAACTTTATCTCCTGCAGACTTGATAAAGCATAATTCTACAAAAGATGCACATCTACCTGAGGGTCTCAGATAAAAACTAACTATAGAGTGTTCTGAATTTTGAAAATCCAAAGCAAATACAGACTTTATATTTCATATTACTCTGATGTGGAATGAGAAAAGAATTGAAGGGACATTTCAACTTACCATATATAATCACATGAACAGTATGATATAAATGGTAATTGCAAAGTGCTAGGTTTAAAAATATATATTTAAAGGGTAATTTTGAAATACTCTAGAACAGGTATAAGGCCACGTATGTGAATCCTCACCTCTCCCAATTTCTTGCAGCCAATGTAACAAGGGAAAGACTGTAAAACGTATGGAATATAAAGAGGTCCCAGTTACATGTCTGAAATACGAACCAGCTGTCCCAGAAGACTGCGCAGGTGCAACCTACTTGCTATGAGGCGCCCTCTGTAGAATGATTTTCCCTGGCCCATGCGCAGCTCTCAGCCCAAGTGTCTAAGGACCAGAGCAGAGCTGACCGAGCAGAAGTTTTTCTGGGTCATGTTCACCCAGGGTGAGGAGAGCGTCAACTCGCTCTGTAACCAAAAGAGTGACATCAGTTACTAACGACGTCACTGATTAATGTAAGCAAACTTTTGAAAAGTCCTCATGACCTAAAAGAGACTATGAATTTAGGCGGAAAACAGCAAAACCACCATATCAAGCCTGCCACGAGCAAGAAACAATATTAAAGAAACAATGCACTCCGTGAAATAAAAAGGTATTTCCAAATCTTAAAGTGTAATAAAAGCAGAAAATAACATTAAATCTACCACAGAAAATTTAATTAGCTTAGAAAGTAGATTTAAAGGCTTTTTATTATTTAGCGAAGTGAGGGAGCAGTTTTTATCTTGTGCAGCAATTATCACTGTTTGAAAGAGGCTACCTGTCTTGAGGGAGATTCTGAGGTTCTGTCTGAGTACAGCAAGGAAGGATGCTGCGATCAATTAGAGATGCCTTCGGTGGCACAAATCCTGAATTTCAATTAAAAATTAGTAAGGAACCAGTAATATGAAAAAACAATAAAACATGCGTCTACTCGGAGTAGACCATTTTCCTGCAAAGAAACCAGAATCAGATTGGCTTAGATGTCTGTAGAGTAAGCTTTATATAACTGTAAGAGAACATTATTATAACTTTTTTTATTATTTTATTTATTTATGTATTTATTTTTATTTCAGCATATTGTGGGGGTACAAATGTTAAGGTTACATATATTGCCCATGCCCACCCTCCTCAAGTCAGAATACTCAGCCAACTCCCATACATACGCAACAACCAAAATAATTAAGTTTAAAAATTAAATAAATTAAATGTTATAGAAAGTACATAAATCAAAACCTCTTTTCACAAATTAACTTTCTAAAAGTCAACCAGGATAAAGAAATCAAAAAATAAGAAAACAAGGTACCAAAGAGAGATATCTGAGCACTGGAAAATATTGACGCATTTATTTAAATGGAAATGATTGCTGTCTGTGCATTTTTGAAGCTTAATGCAAATATTAAGAAAACATTCTTGCATTATACTTAAAATCGCCACCAAAAATATTACGTTATTTCATCACAAATTCAGAGATGGTAGCGTGGATAAAGAAAGAATAATACCCATTCAGGGAGCAATATTTCATTCTTGAAATTAATTGAAAAATAGAGATTCAACTATATGTTCTTTTTAATATGTGAGCGTAAAACTGCGGAATGGAAAAAATATTTCCAAAATATCGAAAGAAGGCTGAAGGCAGTGCGTCCATTGAAAATAAAGACCCAGGATGAAGGGCAGGCTTGGGGAAGAGCAAGGTGGTGACAGCTTACAATTTGAGTGCAATCCATCCACGTTCTGATGAATTCTTTCCTTTTGGAGACTTTTGTACATGCAATTCTAGGTCAGCCTCTTGGCAAAAGAAGAAAACACCCCTGGCACTGACACTTGCCATCATTCTCTCTGCTGCTCATCTGGAACGAAACTCAATTTCCCTATCATTTTTGGAAGTCTTTTTTCATTTGTTTGCTGTTGTGAATTGAAAGGGTTTCTTTTAAAATTGTGTGTAGTACGGATGCATCAATGACTAGAAGGAGAAGAGTTTGGTCTCTTTTGCTACAAAATAAAAAAAAAAAAATTTCACCTTATAGATAGTAAAATGGTTGGGCCTTTTATACATTCCCCAAACTACCTTCAACTATTTGTGCAAATTAGCACAGAGCTAAACTTGAAAACCTGATCTAACAATTTGAAGTAAAATGAAGTAAATAAATAAGCATGGTTGTGAATCATAAGTAAAATCAAATATTTTATTTTAATTTGACATAGAATGTGTTCTACTCAACAATAATGCCACTGCGTTATATTTATAGAAACTGAAGGCAAACCATAGTATTTATAAATATTGGAAAGAGGAATTCTTCCTTTTCAATCTAAGATGCTTAGTAAATGTCCTAAAATTTGACAAAGTTAGGAGCTACAGACCCAAGACAGCTGGCAATCTGCCCAGTAACTTCTAGAGACAAAAGGAAATTGCTTGATATCTAAATGCCAAGAATCAGGGCTTTGGGTAAAGAAGATTCCAGTCTCTGACTCCCCCCTGGGACCCTCCTAAGCCCTTTCAGTGTGCTCAGGCAGAAAACGCAGAGCGCAGTGTGCACCAGGATGTTATTAAAATAATTTAAAAATACAAGCTCCAGAGAGCTACAATTTGGGAGATAAGTCACACACTGATAATAAATATTTTTGGAAAGCTTAACAGAAGAAGAAAAGTTTCCCTGGGAACAGAGTTGACTTTAAAAAAAAAAAAAAAACCCTTTTAATTTTAATATTGATCAAGTGAATTTGCAAAATCTGAAAATATTTGCTTGGAAGAGTGTGCATGCACGTGTGAGCACACAGAGACACACATGGGAAACTGGGTGCCGAGGGAGACTTGGCTAGAGAAAGGAGAGAACAAAAGCAGGTGAGACCCTCAAACCTGGGCCGCATGGCAGAGGAGGCTGCTGGACTGAAGAGGTGCCCAGCTGCAGGGCTCCTACCAGTTCTGCAGTGTTAGCTCTGATACTTCTACTTGAACTTGCTGCTGTGCGGCACGTTATAGTAACACATACATTGCTACAGTTAACTGAGCACTCAGATGTTAAATAAGGCTTTTCTGGTCTCAGCGGCAGCCCCAAAGCTGAGAAGAACATGTCTCAGTCGTGCTACATGCTGAGAAGAGATGCAGAGCTGTGTGTAGCGTGTGCTGACCCCAAACTGGTTCTGAGGTCTGTGCTCGCGCCCTCCCCAGCAGAGGCTGTGGGAGACGGTGAATGATTTACAGGAAGAGAAAGACGGAGGATTTATTGAGCAGGGTTATTGGAGTGCTCCACATTCCTGCCCACCTCGGAACAAACAAGGGTCTAGGAGAGAAATGGAGAGCAAAGGTCGTCTGCCTTCATCCTCAGCCGGCGGGGCTTTCTGCGCTGCAGAGGGTCTCTGGGAGGCTGTCCGGTGAGGGCATTCAGTGCAGAGCTACTGAACGGTGTGGGAGACCAACGCTGATCCCCGACTCTCATCCGGGGAGCTGTCAAACTTGAGGCTGGTGGGAGCAGCCCCCGGTGGGCAGCCGAGGAGACAAGTTCTTGTGCTAATGGCTGGGGCATGGTGCTGCCTTTCCCCCGGCGCAAGTAGATGCTTCCAGAAGTCACTGGGCTCTCATCGTGCTGGAAGGCCAAGGGCATTGCCTGCCAGAGGAAGCAGAAAGAAGCAGTGGGTGTCCTGGAGGGAAGCCAAGGGGGGCCACAGCCAAGCATCAGAGCATGGCTCAGCCCCGGCCAGGGAGCTGCGGTTCAGGGTGGACAGCAGGTGTGCAAGGTGTCCCCCAGGCCCATGACAGAGAGATCGCGAGCGAGGCCCAGCCCGCCTGCCTGCCGGATCACCACTCCCTGCAGATCACCACCACCTTGCCAGAGGGACATTTTACCCCCTTATTTCTCCGCTTCCAAGTCCTGGCCCCTGCCGCGGGGGAGGAGCTGGGAAGCCCGGGCAGGCTGGCGCCCTCCTGCCCAGGTCCTCAAGCCCGGTTAGCCTTTCCTACAAGGAAGGGTGGACACTTTGAATGTTACGAGAGATTGAAGCATCGCTGTTATGTGAAACGGTCTCAACTTTCTAAATTGCTAAGAACAAAAATGTCTTACCGAAAGTAATGGGAAATGTGGGAAACCTGCTCGAGGGAGTGTCCAAGGGTGAGGCCAAAGACAGTGACGTTAACTTACTGGCTTCGAATACGAATAAAATGGGCATAATAATGCTCATTCCCTGAAGTGGCATAATTACTCACAGCAGACCGGTGTGTGTCTTCCTGAGGTCCACAGTAACAGTCGCTTCCACACAGAGCTGTAGGTGCATCTTCCGACTATTTGGGTCCCACCTGACAATGGAATTAAGATTCCAAGACCCATATTGGGGAGCACAGGAGAAGGGCACCCCTCACCCAAAGGCTTGCCCAGCCTGTGTTTGCTGCTCACTCGCAGGCATGAAATGGCAGGAAGTCCAGCAGGCTGGTGGCCGGAGACGACAATTCAAATACAGAGAATGAAAACGAAGGACCAACCGTTCCGAGCGAATGATGGGTATGAGAACAAGGGAACTGTGCCAATCCTGCAAGGACTCGGTTTGGGAGTTGCTGATAGTAGTAGTATCATTACAAAAATTAGAAAATCAACAGGGCGTGTGTTTGGAGGGGGTTCCGACGAGGCTGTGTTTGCACCTGCTGGCAGATGCCGCAGACGCCCAAGCAGATGATGCAGCAGGCGGTTACCAAAGTGACAGAAACTCCGCGTAGAGGGAGAAGAAATAAACCAACACTTAATCGGTGTGTGAAGCCTGGACGGAGAGAGAGGGAGGGAGCTTCTCTGAGTTTAGGTACTGTTTGTTGTAAAATGCTATGACACTCACACTAATGTGTCAAATGTTATAAAAGCTGCAAAGAAAATGCTACAGGTGCACAGAGGAGGGAGCGGTCACTTCGGGCGGGAGGGAACCGGTTCAGCTGAGACTTGAAGGGTGGGTGATCCATATTCGTTGGGGTGGAGGCTCTGAGCTTCAGAGGGAGCTGCCAGCGCAGCAGCCACAGCGACCAGCTGCGAGCCTCAGAGGTGGGAGCCGCGAGGCTGCACGCGCCCCCAGCCATGAGTCTCTGACGTGGGGGGCACAGGAAAGGGTAAGTGTCATCACGTCAGACGCAGGAGGGGTTCTAGCTGGTGGGTTGATAGATGTGCTTGTTCATGGCACCAGTGTGGGCAGAGGGATCGACGGGAACTGGAGTTGTTTTGGAGAGCAGCAACGAAGATGGAAGATGGTGAGCTCAGTGGCAGGGACATGGGGAACGCCCGGCTCCTGTCCAGAGGGTTCTGTGGGAGCCCACGAAGGTGGAGGTGAGGGCGGGGGAGGGTGGGGGAGAGGGCGCCCAGCTGGGAACAGGTCAGCTGCCGGGAGAAGGAACAAGGTGAAACTGAAGAAAAGGCTCCACTCCAGAATCTTGGGGAGGAATGCAGAAAGCTAAAGGGACGAGAAGACAAGGCTTGGGTCTCGCATTTGGCATGAACCCATGTCTCGGCTGAGACACCTAGACCGACACCTGGAGCTAGCTGAATGGGGCTGGGGATGGAAAGTTTAAGTTGGCGCTGAGGGAGGCCAGTGCACACTGCAGCCCGCAGGCTGGGCCTTCTCAGCCCTCAACAGCAGCAGCATCTAGAGAGGCCTCGAACCCCAGACAGCTGGCGGGTCCCCAGCGTCCCTCCATCAGCAGGGCTGGCACATCCTACACAGGTATTGATACTGCTGTTGCCTGGGGACCACACCTAGAGGGCAGTGGCCTGAGAAAGCATGTGGCAAGAGAAAGGGCTACGGGGAAAGACACAAAAAAAGACCAGAACAAAAGCAGCCCCCCGCCCTGAGGGAAGACACCAACTCAGCCTGCTTTCCCTGAGAGTCTGGTGCCGTTGGCCTGGTCCCACGTGCTCTCCGGGAGGTTCCGTCACGCATCCAGGGTTGAGAAGCACTGATTAAGAAGGTGAGAAAAGAAAATAATTTATTTAACGTATAAACAAGAGGCAGATAAGGAGCCTGAGTCTCTTGGCACTGATCAAATTCTGGTTTCTTTTCTCAAGAGACACCATTAGTTAACAGATGGCCCCATGGAGCTGCTGGCAAGGGTAATAAGAAGTCACTATCTCGGTTTCCCCGGGAGATGGTTGGTACATGGTGCTTCCAAAGCACCCAGCTCACCCCTCCTCAGTCTCCTTTTCTTGGAAAGATGTCAAGGAACACTGGAAATGCTGCAGGGAAGGTGCCTGGCGCGTTCATCACAGTAGATGAGATATTAGAGGCAACTCATCAATTTCCTGAACAGATAAATGGATTTAGCCTGAAGTTGAATTTAATTTGACTTTAAGAAAAATTATATTTCTTGTACACCTATGATCATGTGTAAAGAATTATTTAACTACAGGTAGAAAGGTAAGTTTTTTTTTTCTTTCTTTCTTTTTTTAAGACAAGAGTCTCACTCTGTCTCCCTGAGTAGAGTGCCGCGGCATCAGCCTAGCTCACAGCAACCAGGTAGGATGGTTATTTTTAGAGCTAGAAAGCCCTTAAAGACGATTTTTAGACTCCAACTTCCTCATTTTAGCACTAAAATAAATGGCAGCCCAGACAGATAAAGGAGAGGTCGCCCAGCTGAGGAGGCAGAGCCAGTACGGCCCTACCCTCGGCCTCCCCCAAACACCCTAGGGCTTACGCATCTAGTCTCGTCTCTGGCAAGCGAGTTGTCTCTTTCCATCCATTCCTAGAAACAACTGAGGAAGTTTTAAGTTACATCCACGCTACTAAATAGAATCCAAGAACATTAAAGTCGAGTGCATTGGCAAACATTTAAAGTCCTCTGCATTTTGATATTTCTCCTTCAGTTCCTATGTCCGGGTAAGGGATGCTCAGTTGAACAAAAACGTATTTTCAGGAATCTGAGCTCACAGGACCCACGAGACTGTGAAGCAGCGGGCCGTGCATTTGCAGCCGTCAGCAACTCTGCAGGAAGGCTCAGGTGACCAGGCTAGCCTTGGGGTCGCAGGCTCCAGTCAAGCATCAGCGTTGGTTCATCGATTGCCACAAATGTCCCACGCCAACACGAAGGGTTGACAGTGACAGGGAAACTGTGGGACAGGGGAGGAGAACTCTGCACTTTTCTGTGTAATTTTTCTGTCAACCTAAAACTTCTAAACCAATAAAGGTTATTAATTAAAAAGCAAAAAAGTAAATCATCTATTTTGGGTAAATATTACTAGACAGTGCTGGGAGAGAGGCCAGCTTTGTGTCCTGTTACACAAAGTCAGACAGCAAGGTTGAAGCGGACATGCAGGAGGGAAAGGCCGCTAAAGCATGTAAGGAGCGGCTCCAGATATTTTCGAACTGCGAAGGAAACCTCGCAGAGCAATCTCCAGGATGCGAGGGAGAGAAGCACGAAGCAGCCAGCCTGTGCCACGGTTGTCGGGTGCATCCCAGCCCCCGGCATGGCATGCGGCTGGGTGGCCTGGCCGCGACTTTATTGCTGACTGCTCTTGGCTCTGCCCAACCTCGCCAAGGATTCCTTGCCCACAGTAAGAGCTCACTCAGACAATGAGCCTGGGAGAAAGAAAGCTGTCCTTGAGAATAGGGCGTCTCAGAAGGAGCGGAATTCCTCCCGAGGCAGGGGAAGCCCGTGGGTTCCAGCAGACCCGCTCAGTATCTCTGTGTGCATCTGCGAAGCCGCCCTGGGCCTGGGGGGCGAGGGGGCAGACACAATGGCTCGCATTGTAATCCCCTGCTTCCAGACACATTTTTCTGAAAGCATAAACTTTGCTGGCTGGGACTGTATACACCCAGCGGCACTTTTTACTTTTCTTGGAAGGCATTCTTCTCCCAGTACCGCAGAACTTCACAGTCTGCTTTCCATTGCAACCGTGTGACCCGCCAGCCCCCGATCCCACGAGTGCGTGTGTGTGCGCGCGCGCGCACGCAGTGTACAGTTTCCCTTTGTTTCCAGTGAATTCAGCCTCTCTCTCCATTGTCAGTCGAAAGGGACGTTCTTCTCTAATTTCCTTCTTTATCTTCCCCAGCAACGAAGTCTTCAGGCTTCTGAATCGCCACTTTGCCTGACTTCGATGTTGCCATTTTAATTTCAGCATGAAGCTTGCACTTATGCAAACCACGAGGAAAGGCAAAGTAGCTGAGCTATTTACCCTGCGGGAGACCCCCTTCTCACTCTGGTGTCTGCCGTGTGGGGGATTTGCGATGGGACCAGTCGTGAACCTTTCATCTTAAAGCAAGTGCCCAAGGGGAACGGAACGATGCCACCAGAGGGAAATAAGAAACCAAAAGCTGTTATAAAACAAAACGCACTCTCTCTCGGGCCTGGGGAACTGCGCTGAGATGCTCCTACGTCTTATCTAAATGTTACTCAACACACAGGATCGCACTGCTCTGCCGGCACGGAGCTGGTACTTGGAAGGGAGCGGGTTTCCGCAGCCGAGCTGCGGTGGCACCGGCTCCAGGCACGGAGACCACGTGTCCCGTTGACGGAGTCCCGGCCCACCCGCTGCCCTCACCCCGACCCCTCACCACTCACTTTTCTGGCATACGTATGGACTGAACTTCAGGTTATGGAGAGAAAGTACCATTGTTATCCGGAGGAGCAACATGAAAGCCTTTGTGAGGGGGCCTACTACGTGTGTGCCTGGCACTTCTCCCATGAACACTTCCACCAAGAGTCTGGAACTTTCCAGACGTGAACACATAATGTGTATTCACTTAATTTTTCACTTTCCAGTAGCCCTAACTGGAAGACACGAAACTTTGCAAGCAGAAGCCATAGCAACCTGCCTTCACAGGGCTAAGTCCAGCACAGCATTTCCTAGACGGCAACTTCACAGAGTCGGGTTCCTTGCGGCGACCCTCTGGAAATCGATTCTCTGCCCAGCAAGCTCTGTCTGGCCATTGCAGGATTCCCCCCTCGGGGTGCTGCGGGCGCCGTAGCAAAATAAAGGCTTTGACGGTTCTGTCACCAAGTAACCTACCTCGCTGGGTCCAACCGTGCACTTCTGGAACTTATTTGAGCACAGATCCCTTCGATCAGGAAACAAGGGGCAGACCCACTGTAAGGCTGGTGGCAGGGGCCCCCTCCCCTCCCTAGATGGAAAAAGAAAACGCTTAGTGACCTGACCCGCCAAGGACAAACTGCCAGGACCCACTGAGAGGAACCACACCCAGATGTCCACCTGGATTCCACAAATACCTCCAGCCCCTCCTATTTCTCAACGACCATCCAAGGTCACAATAGAGAATCCCCAGCTCTTCCCCTCACAAGTCCCTAGCCCCGCCCAAAGGGTATAAAAGGCCTCAGCCCCTTCAAACAGCGGCGACTTCTGGGGCCCCCCTCTCTTGGGGCCCCAGAACCTCGTCCACGAGTGTGTTAATAAAGCCACATGGTTTGGCCCCTACTCTTTCTCTGTGTCTGTCTTTTCTTTTCACCACCGCCAAAAAACCTTACACCCACCACCAGGAGCACCTTTGGGAGATGGGGTACCAGGGGCTTCTTGTACAGAGTAGAACTTGGCTACTGATCGTGATGATTAAAAACACCAAAAAAACCTATTTTAAATCTGAGATAAATGAACCCAAAAGGCATACGAAATACAATGGGAAAAGGCACAGAACAAGATCTGATCGCACAGACAGCTGGAAGATTCCGCACAAGGGCAGCCCAAGACAAATCAGTGTTTCTGTCCCATGCCATTCTGTGATAGTGGTCAGCTTGGCTAAGTCGTGGTCGCTCGCTTCCAAGTTACCCCCAGGACAGGGGCGAGCACTGGGCAGAGGTGGAAGAGAAGGAATTGGGTGTTTGCAAAAAAGAAATGTGCAAACATGAATCAAACCTTTGTGGATGTTAATGTTTTGATTGGCAACCTAAGTTGCATTCTTTAATGCCCAGAAAAGAAACCAGATTGCAAATGAGGTGATTCCCTTGTATTTCCTCATTCCTTAGCCAGGAAAAAAGCAAACTTAAGCCATGTGTTTAGCATAACAATTCATTGTTAAGGACCTACTTAAGATCAAAAGGCCTGCCCGCCATTGCTCTCTTCCCTGGGGAGGTTAGGAGACGCCTTCACAAGCTGGCGCTCTAGAGGCAATGATGGAATGGATGGTGAAACTGGGAAGCGGGTGACCGCAATCACAGAACGGTGCCGGGTAAAGATGCTGAATTGTCCCTGGGCTGCCCTTGTGTTTACTTCCACCCTCTATGGGATCACACTTTGCTGAGCGCCTTTCTTCATGGTGTTTCATACGCCTTTTGGGTTTGTTGACAGTCATCATGAAAATTGTAGGTTTTGAAATCCTGACCGGAACAGGAAGGCTCTGGGCGGGCTTAGACAGAGATGCTGGAGCGGGCAGGCTGGGCCCGGGGGCCTTTCCGCCGAGGGAGCTGGCAGGAAGGGAAGTGGAGCACGCTGAGGGCCACGCAGAGGGTGAACCTCCAATCGCCAGGTGACCATGCTCATCGTCCCTTTTGTTATTTCTTCAGTATTTATTTAAAATGGTGGCTTTGGAAAAACTGCATCAGTATTTTCCACTCCGAAACAACTGGGGGCTTTAGAAACCTATGCTCTCGAGACAGGGTGTCTCAGGCACGCTCAGCAGTTTAAATTGAAAACACTGAGCACCGAGGAAAAATGGAGAACTGTCTCTCTCTCTCTCTCTGCCCTTCCCCCCCAACACAAGTGTGTGCCTGTGTCTGTTTATGGGAAGAGAGCTGCACCTATTCAGAAAAGATCGTCTCGGTTCTCCGTTTAGCCCGTCGCCCTGGCGCCACTTTGCACGCAGGGTGAGCTGCTCTGTCCCTGAGCCCTGGCCAGGACCCGCGGGGCCAGGCCACCTCCCAGGGAGTTAAGGCGTCTGCTCTGTCTGCACGGACCATGAATCTGTCTCTCGGCTGAAGGGGAATTGAATTCCCAATGTAACATAAGGCATGGGGGCTCTCGAGCCACGTGCAGGACTGCAGCCGAGCGTCCGTGCTCACTCCTGGTTACTCAGTGATGAGGGAGGTCCCTGGAACACCAGCAGCACCACCCTGGGTCAGAAACGAGCTATGTGCAGAGTGAGCTATTAACCCAGGTTGAGAGGCGGTCTGAACAGCACAGGCCTCCCGGGCCTTGACAGTTCTGGAGCAAAGAATGTTATTTCTGGGTCTGGTAGGAAGTTGTGTCACATGAGCTGTCCCTGAACATCATGCAAAAGGGGGCCCCGAATTGCTCGGCCACATCTCTACTCTCTGATGTCCTCAGTGGGGCTTCCGTGTGCTTGTAGGCTTAGTGTAAGAAGCAGTGTCGCACACAAGAACGTGCGGGCGGAATCGGGCACTCTTAAATCAACAAGCTGAGGGTGCAGACTCCAATGCTTGACGCTGGACTGCTGCTTCTGTGCCCAAGAAGACGCGATTGCAGTGCACTGGGGCTGCGCCGGGACCAGGCATTCAAACCAGCCAGCCTATTATGGGGGCAAACAACGGGAAACACAGGAATTCATTAAAATGGGAATAATTTACATATAAATACTAAAATAAATGCAGAAAAACTACACTGCTGATATTGCAACCATTAACTAGAGCTCAAAGGGTGAGCATTTCTTCTATCATTTCAGAATATTATTGTTCCCTTTGTTTCCTTAAATATTTACCCTTTTGTCATTCTCATCTCTTCCTTTATAAATAACTGCGAGTCATTCTGGAACTAAGTTTTGCCCTCCTAACCAGGGAGTGACGTATAAAACAGTCAGTTATTGCCTCTGTCCCTAGAAGAAGTACATTTGAGTTAAACAAGACCAATTGCATTTCTCTCTCAGGAAAGGGAAGTGCCGGCAAGTGGTGTGAGGCTGAGGAGCGGGTTCCATAGGATTTTTGGAGGCTCCTGCTCTCTGATTTCAGCATCTCCCTGGACACACAGGCACCACAGCATTGTCCAAGATTGTCACTGGTGCTCCAGCCATTGTGTCTATTTTCCAGCCAGCAGGAGGGAGGCAGAGAAAAGCTCACTCTTCCTTCAAGGACAGCACCTGCTTCTGCTCACATTCTGCTGGCTGGAACTGCTCTCTTGACTTCAACAAGCTTTGGCGAAAACGGGGAAATGTAGCCTTTATTCGGGTGGCCGTGTGCCCAAAGGAGAATAAAAAGTGAGGGAGTCCGTCAGCCAGGACGGAGGGAGAGCACTTGCTGGGAGAGGCTTTGCCAGCTCAGCCGTGTTCGTCCTTACGACGTGAAAAGACTACCCCAGTGATCTCAGGGGTGACGTTTATCAGGGACACAACTTCTTTTTCCATCTCTGGGTCACTCAGAGCTGGAACTGTGAAGGAATCCAGCACATTTCACTTTGAGATATGGAGGAACTGAAAAGGGGGCCTCAAGGCGTCTCCCGCGGCCACCTCCTCCTTTCCTCTCTCTGTCTCCTCTCTCCCGAAGCGTGGGATGGCGCTAGTCTCTGACATTCTCTTACCTGCTTAGAAACCAGACCTGCCGGGGAGAAACACAGCTGCCTTTCCTGAAATTTCATCAAGCAGACAAGATTAAACCTCATGTCACAGAGAAAAACACTGAAAACCAAAAGTTGCACCTGGACAAAGACAAACTTTGAAATGTGTCCCAAACGGTTGTCTGTTCTCAGGTGCCATTCACTTTTCAAAGAGATTCCTTCACGAGATGATGTCTGCCTCCTCGGGGGTCCACTCACCCCCCTCAGGCCACCGCGTCCTGCATGGCCCCATTCCCTGTGCCCCATGGGGAAGAGTATAGCGCATAGCATGAGCACACACCTGCACGCACCTGCACCCCACCGGGTTATCGGGCAGCCGCTCTCCTGCAATGCCCCCACGCCAATGCACGTTAAATGCACTGCATGCCTTTCCTCCTGTGAATCTGCCCTTTGTCACTTGCTGTCCAACAAACCTTCAGAGTGCAGAGGGGAAGCTTACCCTTCACCCCTACAGATGTGGTGCCATGATCGATCGGGGTAAACAGAGGCCGCTCTGCCCTCTGCAGCCCACAGTCAAAGCAACCCAGGACCTGACAAGCCAGCAAAACAAAAAGTAAGAATTTCTTACTAGTCAGACTCCTGATCTCTGTCCGTGTCATCTGGTCATCACCGCATGTGTCTCTTTCCTTTCCATATTTAAGATTGAGTAACAGGAGAAGAGCATTTGCACGTATCTTACGGGTAGCAACTCTGCTATATTTTTGGTATGAACATGTGTATTGTCTTATCCTCTTCCTCCCAGAAGTGGTCTTCTTTCCTTTGTCTTCGTCTTCCTATGCTCTTAGAGAGGTGCCCTGGGAAACCAGACGAGGTTCTCCTCTCGCCCTGTCTCACGCCCGAGAACTTGGCTTTCATGACCAAGTGAGATCATGCTCTCCTGGGCTCTGCCAGCAGGGGCGTGATTTTCAGGTCCCATCTGGGGGCCGGTCTGGAAGGGCTGGGGCCCAGAGACACGTGAAACTGTAAGCAGCTCTCTCTTTGTTCCACGTGTATGAGCTCTCGGACCGTTTGTCTCAGTAAGTCTCAGCCACACGAGGCTCCCACTGCCTCTACCTCGGCCAGCGGGTTGGTGTTGGGAGGTCCAGTCCCACCAGGGCCTGCCTGGTGTCGCAGGCGGCTGAGGGTCTCTAGGCATGTCCACCTAGCCACACACTCACAAGGGGACCAGAGACCTTGTCTACACGGTCACATCCTTAGCCACCATGGCAGCAAAAGTCTTAGCCTGTCTCTGGCAGTGAAGCTTCAAGCGCTGTCCTCTCCAGGAGCAGCTCTTGCTTGTGCAGTAAACACATGTTCTAAGCCTGGAAAATAACCTCCTAGTCTCTCCATAAAGAGCATTGTTGGATCGAGTCCCTAGTAAAATAAGTACACCCCTGGAAATTCTAATCGTCAGTGGCCAGGACGATGGATTCTTTGAATTAGAAAGACTCCAATGTTTAAAAATGATTCGACATACCTCATTCTAAGAAACCGTCTTATTTGTATGGATGGGAGGATCAAATTAAAAGATAGACACAGAACAGGGTCATGGCTAGCCTTAGAAATGCTCTTGGCAAAATTAAAGAGCAACAGTCTGACTCGAAACAACAGTTGGAATCCTTTGAATGCGGGAACTGCCTGCATTGGATTCCGTGGGGCTGGACTGGAGCGCTGCTGCCCACACACCGGGCTGCCTTTGGCACTTCACAGCTGCCGCCTGAACCGGGTTCGACTCCCCGATGCCCATTCGGGGGACCGGTGTCTTGGAAATGTAAGACCGTTACCTCGGGAGGAGAAAAGGAAATACTCACAAGAATTAGTTTAAATGATTCGTATGACTCTTGACCTTTGGGTACCCACTTGTTTATAATTCTTTCTTTCCCCATGGATGGCTTCAGAGTTCCTGTTTGTTTGAGTGTCTCTTTGACTATTTCATCTATGGGGTGCAAATGTTGCCAGGTGTTTGTGTACAGAGGCCAGCTGAAAAGGTGAGAAGCCCAGAACACATGGCCAAAGATGTGCGTTGCTCCCGTTTGCTGCCAGCAAAACCTCCTCTTCTTTAATCTGCCCTCGAGAGAGCGGTGTGGGCCTGGAAGGTTTTCAGCAAGGCTCCCTCCCTAGAGACCTTGAGTAAAGCCCTAAAAGGCTTCCTAGCCTCCTTCATCTGTGCTTATTTGTTTTGCTTTTGAGTTATCTGTTTAGGTGTACCTTCGGTTTGTATGGAGAGTGTGACAGCAACTTTTTTCTCATTTATCTCTCTTCCTCCCCTGGCCCAGAGGGGTTCGCCTCCCAGCTGTGGGTTCTGAGCCCCGTGGGGCCCTCCCTGGTCTGGGAGGCCCTGCCCTGGCTCCCACAAAACAAGTTCGCTGCTTGCATATTTACAAGGAATTTGTTTAGAGCTCTAGGGTCAAAAGTCAGCCTGAGTAAAGGCTGCTGGTCTCCATTCTCTTTTAAATCCTCCTCCTCCCCTGAGATCCTCTTAGTCACTACATCCTTTTCCTCAAACTCCTGTGTCTAGAATTAGCTTTTAGGAAAGTTTGGAATCCCCCCACATTGGCTCGCCTAAGACTTCTTCCCCCATTTACTTGTATTCCTCCTTTCTTTTGCCACCTTTGATACAGGACTCATACAGGACTCTGGAGGGGACCTGTAGTGACCCCGGGGTGTCCTGGGGGCTCACAGAAGAGGTGCCATTGACTCCTCCCGGCATCCACTCTGCAGCTCTTTCCTCCGGCCCAGGCTCCCGCCTGGTGTGTGACTCCAGGACCCAATGACACTGCTCTTCACAGCCATCCAGGTGCCCCGTGGGGACCGGGGACCTAGGATGACTTGAGGGGACCTTGGGGAGGACTTGCATCCAGTATCTCAAAGGCCTTGGTGCTGCAGGGTGAGCTGGTTCTGCTCTGTCAAGAGAAAAAAAAAAAACAACTAAAATGACTGGCTTTGTTCTCTGTGAGTGATTCAAATGTTATTGTTAAAAGTAGGCGAATTAGGTGAATGCGAATGGGATAAAGATTTATAAATAAGCTTCTCGGAACTTCAAAAATCTTTTTGATAATTCAAAATCTTAGTCATGTTACATTAAATTAAGTAATAGATAATCATGAAATGTCTGAGTCATTTCTAAGTTAAAGTGCTAAAACATTAGTTATTAAACATCAGTTTAAGTTTACATACTTTAAATTCTGATTTCATATGCTATTTCAAAACTAAGTATATCCAGATTTGCAAACAAACAGAAAAATATTAAATGTTATAAAAGATCTATGGAAATCTTATCAAAGCTGACTAAGATTGGATGGACTTGTTTATAACATTTTATTAAAATTAGCTTTCATATTAGTAGCACATTGATAAAAATGTTTTTTATTTTGTCTTTTAAACAAGATTTTATGTGATATTAATAAGAGAAAAATATTGTTCATCTTCTGAGTAAACTGCAAAAAACAAAATAAAAGATGGGAAAGGAAACAGATTTTGTGTGCCTCATGCTGTCTTTATTAAGTCTTTTGATTATTTGGAAAACTGAGTCTCCTCTCTATCTAGATTAAATTTTTTTGCTTTTCGAAATCTTTAAATTATCACTTTGGCTACATAAATGACTATTATTTTACAGTGACCTGTGATCCTATTTTGATCAAATGTTTTAAACCTTGGCCATATTCGACAGGCTTCCCAAAATCAAATTTCAAATTCTAAATTGAGTTTTTCCACGGGCCCCCTACAGCATCCTAAAGAGAGTCAATAAACAGGCTTGTTTGCCTTGTTAAATTACGTGAGAACCATTGTCAAATTAAAAAAATAACATTTAAACTTCTTTGACTTAGATTTGTACAAATGTTAATGTCTTCCAAAATTATATGAAATTTCTAAAAATCTGTTATGTCTTGATATATATTATCATTCATAATTATGGCTATTTGTAAAACTATTGTAAGCTACAGAAAATAATTACATTTACTTGTCAATTGTGTCTTCAACTACGACCATTTTAAGTCTTATTGTGCACAGTAATTCTGATGCCTTTTTCTGAAAGCTCTTTGCAAATCCTAAAATGTTGTATTTTCAAGGAGGTTCATGGAAAAGATGGAAAGAACTCTTACAAATACAGGTTTCTGACAACTGAGATCAGATCATCGGGATGGATAAAATCTCTAGAATTCTAATGAGAAAAAAAAACTGGACTCATGAAATTGCTAACCTAATATCAAGAATAAGAATTAATTACGTAGAATTGAACTGATGAAGGACTGAATGACTTTTATGACATTTTTTAAAATTGCGTTTAAATGTTTAAATTTTTTTAACATTTTTTAACATTTTTTTTCAGAGTTAAGGAAACTATTTTTTCTTTTAAGCTGTTACTTGCAGCAATTTGTAAAATGTGCTTTTGTAAACAGAGTTGAAACGTTTACTTTCTCTCTACCTGATCCCTCCAGAATCCAGAAACCAGTCATGAGCATTCTTTTATGACAATACAGCTATTTGCATAAGTTCAATATGAGTCCGTTTTCTTTCATAACAAGACACAAATAGAAACACTGGTTATTTTACCGAACACCGGTTATTTTACAGCTGGAATATCGTGTTTTCAGATATGACCAGGCTGCTTTGAGGGACCGAGGTCTGCTTTTATGGAGCCACTAAAATCCCCTTGAAAAGAGTGGCCGGGTGCTTGTCTGCACAAGTTCCCTTACAAGGTCCAGATGCCTTGGTAACTAAAGAATGTCACTCTCTGACGGGCCTAGGAACCTCAAGATACTTGAGGGACCTGGAAAAGAGAGAAATTCGCCCAATTCACGCAGTTATTACAGACACATTAATGAGCGTAGCCTGGCTTGTCAGCCTGGAGAGGGTTTTCAACAGTCTAATCCAAGAGCCCTGATGAAAAACCTCCGACAAATCCAGCTTACAAAGATCCCGTACGATAAATCACCGTTCTTGGTAAACTCAGATAACTAGAGCAAGACTACGCTTGATTTGCAAAGAAACTAGTCTCACTGTGATTATCTCTGGTAGAAAATGGAGGATGGAGAAAGAAAACTCATATTTCAGAAAAGAACTATGGTGCACTCTTATTAGGCTCAAAAACAGGACTGAATCTTGAATTTTTAGCTTCCTCCAATATCTGGCTGTGACTTTCCAGAATACTATTTTCAATTTTACTCCCACCCTTCTGACTTGGAATCTCTAGAGATTAAAACTACCTTTCTCCTGAGGCTGGAGTTAGTCACCTTGGCTTTAAGGAAAAATCACTTCACACTCTGTCCCAAATTGCCAACTGGTCTCAGGGTTTATTTTATTTTACTGTAGAGAGGGTTTTCATTTATATGCTATCAAAATTATGATTTTTTTTTCATTGCTTCAGGGTTAGGCCTTTTTGTTTTTGTCATAACAGTAAAATAGAGGCTGCCAGATTAAAATTACTTAGTTAACAGTATATGCTAGCCCTGGGTGATGCTGGAAGTTGATACAACTCAGGGTGTAGACATGTCTTTCACATTATCTCAGGAAGTTAGGAAGCCTGTCACGCAACTTTCACCTGACAGTCCCCTACGAAGCTCATGTGCATGAAGACATTGCATGACTTATTAATAATGAGGGTCCTACAGATATAAATTGGAGATTCCAGTTGTCCCAACATGAAAAGAACTGGTCCCAACCTTTCCCAGTAAGCTTTTTGGCACATTCAATCAAAACACTCATAGGCAAGAGGAGACTATGGGAACTTGGTGACAAGACGTAACCTGGTATTTTGAATGGGATTCTACACCAGAAACAATCAGGTGAAACCAAGGAAATTGGATTGAAGTGCAGAGTTTAAATAATAATATCATTATTATCTAATGATAATATGATAAAATATATATAAATGATAAAGTATATCATTATTGTTTTGTTAATTGTGACAAATGTCTAATGCCAGCATGCAATATTCACCAACAGTAAGGGAAACTGGGTGCAGGGTGCATGAACATTCTTGGTACTGTCTTTGCAATTTTTTTTATAACTCTAAAACCATGCTAAAATAATCAAGTTCATTTAAATAAAAATACTTTGTAAAATACATAAAAAAACTTGGGGTTAAAAAATAATGATTAAAATAAAAATTAACAATAGGTGGGAGGGACTCTAAACTGACTACAAATAAATTTTAATGAGTTGTTAGTTATACTAAAGAATTTTCTTAGAATTAAACCTAGAGTTTAAAAAGGTTAAAAAAATGGAAAAATAATAAACAGACATAGAATCTAACTGGAGAGATAAAGAGATTATAAAATAAAGTAGAAAAAGTAGCTAAGACATATGGAGGACAGCTTGAGGGAAACACACCTATGTCTGATTAGGACTGCCAGGAGAGTGACAGAAAACCAATGCTGAAGTCAACGATGGCTAAAAAGTTTCCAGAATAAAAGAAAGACGTGAAACTTTAGATTCCACATGCACACCAAATGCTGAATAAAATAAATTTAAATAAGTCCACGTTTCAGAAAACTCAAAGCTAAAACTCTGCTTCTCACAGCCTCGCTGCCTGTGTATTGCACATGGACTCTTTTGTTATTAAATATATATATATATATATATGGGTCTATTGAAAAGCACAAGAAAATCAAAGAGACTGGTTAAAAAATAAATAAATAAATAAATAAAACCTCCATGTCTTTCTCTATATCAGAAGTAACTTCTTGGAAAATGTTATGAAAAAAACAATATTAGTAAGAGGCATAGAATCTAAATACATCAATGTTGTGAACAAAAGTATAAGACCTTCCTAAAGGAAATAAAAATGTGAATAGATGTGGAGTTTTTCCCTGCTCCCCAGCAGGGCCGGTCATCAGTGGTGCATGAAGATTTGGGAAAGGCCTTTCAGCGGAATACAGAAAGAGAAATCCACACAGGAAAACATGGATAGACCCGAGAACCTATACATGTTAAAAAGATTAAGAAGAAAACTTGAAGTCCATTATCAACTGGAAGACAATATGTGTAACATAGCGTGACGGCACAATGTTTCTGTTTGAACATTATCGAGCTCTGTCTTAGTTCATCCGGGCTGCTACAATAAAGTCCATAACCTGGGCAGCTGTCAACAACAGCAGTTTATTTCTCCTGGTTCTAGAGACCGGGCAGTCCAGGAGCACGACACCGGCAGATTCAGTACCTGGTGAGGTGCTGCCTCCTGGTTCCCAGACGGCCACCTTCTTGCAGTGTCCTTGTCCTCACGCAGTGGAAGGGCAAGGCAGTCTCCTGGGGTCTCTTTCATAAAAGGTGCTAATCCCAGTCCCACAGAGCCCACCTCCTAGGCCCGTTACCTTGAAGGTTACAGCTGCAAGATGTGAATTGGGGGAGGACACAGACATTCCGATCATAGGAAGCTCTTACAAATTAGTTAGAAACAGTCCTTCTGTCTTCAAAACAGTTTCAAAGAGCTGGAACCCATACTACTAAGTGAAGTATCCCAAGAATGGAAAAACAAGCACCACATATATTCACCAGCAAACTGGTATTAACTGAGCAGCACCTAAGTGGACACATAGGAACTACAGTAATAGGGTACTGGGCAGGGGGGAGGGGGGAGGGGGCGGGTATATACATACATAATGAGTGAGATGTGCACCATCTGGGGGATGGTCATGCTGGAATCTCAGACTTGGGGGGGGAGGGGGGAAAGGGCATTTATTGAAACCTTAAAATCTGTACCCCCATAATATGCTGAAATAAAAAAAAAAACCAGTTTCAACAATTCAATGAACTGGTGATGCTCAGGATGCCCAACGGTCTCCTGCTCACCGTTGTCACCTGGGGGTTTTGCAGGCTTTGCTCCTGTCATCCACCCGGCCTCCTGGCTTTGCTCAGGGCCTCCTGCAGCTATGCCCACTCTCATTCTCTTTCTCGTCACTGTCCAGGTGCAGGGTCACCCCCAGGCCAGCCCTCAGGTCCCCACCTGTCCAGCTTCCCTGCTGCCCTTCCCAATGATCCCGGTCCCTTCTATCTTATCTCCAGGGTGTGGGCACTGACTGTGGAAGGTTCCAGCGTGTCTCTCTCCTCCATGCCTGCCCCACCTGCCCTGGTCTTGGGGTGCAAACCTCTCCCCAGTGGCTTGTGTTTCCAGGGTTCCTCTGGGCCAGGCTCCTGAGCAGGCTTTGGCTCCCTCGCTCTGCTGCTGGTTCTCATCTCAAACCTGCCCTGTCCTTCCAGCACCTTCAGGGACCCTGTAGTCTCTTACCTGTGGGTGGCAGGTTTGGTTTGTTTCCCTACATGTCAGTGCCAATGCCAGTTTTCTTCTATTTTCCCCATTCCTCTTGTCATTTGTCAGAAAGGAAGGAGGCAACAGTGCGGGGAGCTCAAGCCTTCTTCGGGACCCGAATGGAGACGCCAGCGGGAAGGTGTGACCGACACCCAGTCAACAGCAGCTGCTCACAAAATAATGAAACAAATGTTTTCATTTGTTTCAACAATGTGGTGAGACACTCTTATTTAAGACAACAAACAAATGTGGTGAGACAGTCTTATTTAAGCTAGAAAATGTGAAGAAAAGTTAAATTACACCAAAAAGAACACAGGATCTACTAGAAAATCTTGACGGTAGTGCTGAATATGTTCGGTTGAGTTCAATAAACCAAAGAAATACTTTTGACTTTTCTTGTGTTGCTAAAGAATCAACCATTCTTTATATGCCATTCTAAGTGGTTGTTTCATGAGGGAGAAAACCCCAACAAGTTGCGTCCTATATAAAGTCTAGTTTTTTAAAAACCACTGTGGAAGTATAATTGATGGACGAAAAACTATACATATTTCATGTGAACAACTGATGAGTTTGGAGATAGGAGTACGCCTGTGAAACCATCACTATGACCATAACACTACCCATCAACTCCAACAGTTTCCTCTTGCCCTTTTTGCTCATTGTGATGATGACTGTTATTGTGACAAGAACTCTTACAGTAAGATCTACTACTCTCTTCACAATTTTAAGTTTGCAATACAATGTTGTTAGGCATAGGCACTGTGCTAAGTAGCATGTCTGCACAACTTATTCATCTTGCATAACTGAAACCTGTGCCCTTTCACTGTTACCTCCCCAGTCCCCTCTTGCCAGCTCCTAGCAACCACCACTCTACTTTCCACTTCTATAAGCTTGACTGTTTCAGATCATGTAAGCAAAATCATAAAATATTTGGATTTCTGTGATTGGCTTATTTCACTTTGACATAATACCTCCCGGTCTATCCATGATGCCACAAATGTCGGATTTCCTTCTTGTTTATTAGGGTGAATGACATTCCATTATTTATTTACCACATTTTATCTATCTAGTCACTCATCAGTGGACATTTAGGTTTTTTCTATGTCTTGGCTATTGTGAATGATGCTACAATAAACAAGGGTGTTCAGATATCTCTTCAACATACTCATTTCAATTACTTTGAAATTCCAAAAATGGGATTCCTGACCATATGTGGTTAATGTTTTTTATTTTTTTTTGAGGAATCTCCCTATTGTTTTCCATAATGGCTATCCTATAGTTGTTTACATTCCCACTAATAGTGTGCAAGCATTCCTTTTTCTCCACATCCTGGCCAACACTTGTTACCTTCCTTCTTTTTGATAATGGCCATTCTAACAGGTGTGAGGTGATATTTTATTTTGGCTTTGATTTGCATTTTTCTAATAACTAGTGATGCTGAACACCTTTTCATATGCATACTGGTCATTTGTATGTCTCCTTGGAGTAAAGTCTATTCAGTTCCTTTGTTCATTTTTTAATCCAGTTATTTGGTTTTTACTATTGAGTTGTGTGAGTTCCTTATCTATTTGGGGTATTAACCCTTTATTATATATATAGGGTTTGCAAATATTTTCCCATCCATGGGTCACCCTTTCATTGTGTTAATTGTTTCATTTGTTGTGCAGAAGCTTTTCAGTTTGACATAATCCCATTTGGCTATTTTTGGTCAAAGCCTCCACTTGGGTCCAATTTGAAATCAAGTTCTTACTAACAGTTCTCTATCTCTTCAGAAACCAAATATTTGGCAGCTAGTGACAAAGGAAAACAAAGATATTTATCTCTATGGAGTGTGATGAGAAAAAAAAAAAAAAAACATAGACCAAGTTCCTACAGAAAGCCTTTG
Source organism: Mirza zaza (assembly GCA_008750895.1). Classification (NCBI taxonomy): domain Eukaryota; kingdom Metazoa; phylum Chordata; class Mammalia; order Primates; family Cheirogaleidae; genus Mirza; species Mirza zaza. The sequence continues at coordinate 29,418 of VSMD01137639.1, read as the reverse complement.
ACCAATGTCTCAAACCCAACATCACTGTTTGACTAGAAGACAGTGGAGGCTGAGATTAGAAATGAAATAGAAAGGATAATAAAACATGGCAAACATGCATAGCCTGTTGCACTCTAGAAACTGTTCAAAATTCTTTTCATGTGTTGCTGTAACTACAGTTTACAGCAATCCCGTGAGTAGGTGCCATGGTTGACCTTATTTTAGTGGTGGGCACAGAGGGTTGGAGTGGCTGCCCAGGCCCTTCAGGCAGTGGGCTCTGGCTTCTCTGTGCTTCACTGCTGCTCGAGGCTGCCTCTACGCTCTAGAACAGGCTGTGGCTCTCATACTCTGGATTTAGGCACTGTTAGCAGGAATGGGATAATAGAGTTTAGAGCCTCTGCTTAAAGAAAAAGAAAGTGAGGAGAAGCAGCTTGGCAAGAAAAATTGAGAACAGCTCTTGAAATTGACAATCATGAGGACATGAATGACCTTTACAGAGAAGTTTCTGGGCTCACCGGGGCTGTGCAAGATGAGGATGAGGAGATGCTCAGGATTGGGGCAATAAAGAGAAGGACATGAGAGTAGCTTAAGCATGTGATAGACTCAAAAAACTGTTTGGGAGGTGAGACCTGAGTGTGCTGTTAGAAGGAACAGAGCCACATAACAGGAAAATGTGGAAGAAGCAAGAGAGAGAACTGAGATTCTCGATGGAGTGAGAATATCAAGGACGCTGGGAATCGGGGAGTCGGAGTCCGGGACACGCAGGGAAGAAACGACATCGACAGAGAGGAGGAGCACTTGTTCATCTAAGACAGCAGCATGTGCTAGAAGCTCGGAACCCAGGACACCTCAGGCAACACCTCCTGGCTCCAACATCACTACCGTGATGAACGATGAATGTGCCATGAAGTTTACCTGGGTAGAGACATTTATGTTGAGTTCACTGGGTTGTCAGTAAAGCAAGAGGACCACCCCAGTACGTGTGGCAATATGGGAACATATGTGGGACAACAGGAGACAGTTCCATTGAAAGCTTGTGCTGTCCTTATTCCTGAAATCCTTCACAGAAAAAGAAAGTTAAAAGATGTCTCACTAGATGATTTCCCAAATCAGAGCAGAGACAATCAGTTTCCAAAAGCTGTTTTGTTGTCAAGGTTTGACATTAAAACTATCTGGCCGGCTGTATGCTCACATGTAGTAATGAGTGTCTTGTGTTTATGATGCTTTGAAGTTGTTAAATGGAGATAGATCATTAGATTAACACGTACTGTACAAATATCCCATTATCCTCCAAATTCCCCACTGAGCGAAAGAGGCGTCTGCAAATCTGATTTGAAAGAGTGGTTTGAAGCAGAGCTATGGCAGACTTCCCAGAGTCTTGTGGTTTTTCTGGGTCCCTGACCCCGCATTTGTCTCCTGAGGTCACCTCAGCAGGGTTAGCAGTGTCACTAAGCACCTCAGCAGGGTTAGCAGTGTCAGCCACAGGAAGCGGCAGAGAATACCACTCTAGATTCCTCAAACGACCAAAAGGAAACAAGTGACCACGCATATTCACTCCCACGTCCGTGAAATACACGTGCCTCTTTACACCCAACCTACATAGTTAGAAATGTCCCATGCGCTATCACTGCCATTGAGTTAAAGGTGAGCTTTCTAGGATTCGCTAAAAATGAAGGCATGAAAATAAATGCCACTTCAAAGAAAGGGATGGATTGTCCGCAGAGAAGCGTTTATACTTTAGCTCTTTATGAATTACTAGCACTTTTGCATTTGATGAAGTTTTCTTTAGAGATTCAATACAATATATAGAAAATAGCGCCCTTGATAAAAATGTGATAGTAGGATAAAAACATTGGACAATTTTTAAAGAGATGAAAATATGAAAGAAAGAAAAACAAAGAGGCTAAACTTTCTACTAGATGATCCATTTGGAGGTCAAATGGTGAGTATTGCATGGACAAATTACGCATGTTCTATTTAATTTCATTTCTTGGTCACCAGTGTGCCTGAAAAATTTATGACCATCCTTCTCATCTCTGCTGCTTTTTTATTTTTTTTTTTGCCATATTCCAAGTAAAGCATCTATCATTCTGTGTTTTGGCGAACTAATATTTATTAAGCATTTACAATAAGCATTTAAGACTAGTAGATGTTGCAAAATATATAAAGTTGAACAAGGAAGCATCCCTTTATTAAGGAAGCTATTAACTAAGTTTGATAAGTTGATAAATAAGACTATATGGTAGAATTTCAGGGCCAAAAGAAAAGAGGATATGTATCATGCCTATTTATTTTCCGTATTTTCGATGCTTTGACATCCAGGGTCTTGCTGACCTGCAGAGACTGCTCCTCCCAGAGCTAGCTGATTGCAGAAATACTGAGGGACTTGCTCTTAAGTGTGCCTTTCACATGCAAGTCAACCAATCCAGAACCCCAACCCCAGCTATCCCCTTTACTTGGTGCTTACACTTAGGGCTGATATTTTTCTGTCTAATCACACCAGCACCAGGTAGCAGACAAAAAGAGACAGCCCCTATCCTCCCTTTCCTAAGCTCACCTGCACCATCTCAGCCTGCTCCTTCCTGCAAAAACCACAGTGAACCTTCTTGCCCATGTCTCCCCCTCACACCCTCTGCCCCCTGAACAATGCTTCCCAAGCACGGCATGGCTCCTTTTCTTAGGACCTGTGAGTAACGAGCTATCTTTTCAATGACAGTTGTCTCCTGATGTGTTGGTCTCACCATACCTGAACAAGAATAATAATAATAATAAAAAGCCATAATTTAAAACACAGGTGAGATGACAAACAAATGGAGAGATCACATAAGCAAGTCCATGCTTCAAGAACGATGTGGCACTGATCCAGTGTATAAAACAGCATATGAAACCTTGCTTGGAAGGGTTTGAAAGGCACAGAGGGAGAGAATGCTGTGTCCACACAAATGGCATCAGAAGAGAAGCCAAACCGAGAACTTGTGCTTAATCAGCAAAATGTTCAATGGACCGGATTGGACCACATGCAGCTTTATATAGATGAGTGAGATACTCAAGGTAGATGAATTTTCCAGTAGAGATGGCAGAAAATGGAGCCCTAGTGTCCTCCAAAATTCACCCTGGCACCAGAAATAAATCCATCTCGCTAGATAGGTAGGTAGGTGGATAGATAGATCAAACAATAAGTGGCATTTGCTTTCACATACATGATCTCTCTTTTTCATTTTTGCCATAGAAATGAAATGAGTAGTCTTGTGTCCCAAGAACAGATGAGAAAAGAAAGATTCCCAGAGTTGCTCAATGTGCGAACGTGGTAAAAAGCAAAACATTTATCACCTAATCTAACTTAAAAGCCAATACTGCAAAACAGTCTAGTTAAAGTGAAATTGGAGTTGCATGTCAAAGGTACAAGGAAAATGAGAAAGAGAAACAACATAAATCTAAGCTGAATAGATAATCTGGAAGCATTTCTGCTGACCAAAAGGCCAAACACCACCACCAGGAAGATTTGTATCCCATGAGCTCTTTGTCTTTTGAAATGGAACCCAGATTTAAAAAGGCTGGGAAAGTGCTGGGTTTCTTCCCCATTCCGTGTCACATGATTCTGAATCCCCAGTTCGATAATAGTTCAAAAGCTGTAGAGATGGTCCTCTGCTTCTAACATTCTTCATGCCAGACAAAGTACCTTTCTCCACACTTCTGGAATTCCGTTTGGAGACCACGACGGCTTCCAGAAGAAAAAGGGCTGGGAAATAGGGAGCTTTGGGACATGCCACATTGCATTCCTGGAGGTCTGGGTGGGAAAGAAAGGCTGGAGAAGACACTGAACACATGCTGAAAGCTGCATTATTTCATGCATCCTACCAATGCAGAAAGACAGGCAGCTGTGCTGGAGACAGGAGATGATTCTGCTTCAGCAGTCTCTGGGCAGCAGAAGCTGTTAGACACAGAGAACCCAACCAGAAACCACACGTGCTATTTTCTCTCCATAAGCAGAGCCAAAATTCATAATCTTTGCTTTTGCTGATCAGATCTCAACTTACATAATACAAGTTGCAATGTCTAACTTGTAGCCGACAACATCTAACACGTGGCTGACACTTGCCAACTTGCCACGTCTCAGCCTAGGCTGGTGCTTCCCAGCCTAGAAAGAGCTTCCTAGTAAGAAGCAGCAGAGGAGCAGAACTCTCCTGGCCCCCGTGGGAGCTTCAGCGTGAATGAGTCACTGTGCACGATCAGCTCAATCATAGCCAAACTCAGAAAAAGAGTCAATCATGTAAAGGTTGCATTTAATAGTTGAGGCCAATCAGTTCCAGATTTTTTTTTTTTTTAAGGAGGAGGGTGCTTAACAACCTGGGTAGGTCAAAGTAACCCTCAATCATTGTTTCCTACCAGTCTTTGGATTGGTTGGGAAAAACAAGCATTATTCCTTCTAACACACTGCATTCATAAGCTTACTTTTGCTTGGCTCTGGTTAATATTAAAAAGTGACACCAAACTCAAACATTTTCATTAAATTATTTAAAATGCTGTTAAAAATTTTTTAAAAAATGATCTCATAGAAATCTGAAATGTATTGACTTATGCCACATAATTAAAATAATTCACAAAGAAACTGCCTCAAAGCTTAAAGTTTACGGCACAGCAATACTCTAAGATGGATGTGTGATATTCCAGTTTTGAAAACTAGTTTACTACATGTATCTGCTGAGTAACGTGCTGTTCCTTTCACTCTAGAGCAAAAGGTAAAACATTTCAGACAGCTGGTGAAAATGGTAATGAAAAAAGCCACTTAGAGGTAGACTTTGTGCCATAAAGTTTACCAGGCAGGACTCTTGAAACCAGGGAGGCAGGTGACTATGAGAACTCCGCTTGCTGGCGAGAGACAAAGACACTTTCATGGAGGGTGTCCAGTGTGAAGGACACACATACTTTATATTCAGCTCACGTGTCAAGCACGAGACATATCGCAGCCCCGAAGCAAGTTACAACATTCTAGAGAAGATCTGCTAAAATATACCAAGTCCCGGACAAGTGAGAATTTAGTCCTAATCGAGAAGCCACAGCACGGCTGTAGGGCAGGGCTTGCTGCCCAAGGGCTAGGCTCCTGTGAAGAAAGGCGTCTCCACAGATCCTTGTCACAGTGTTTCTCTACTGCCCTGAACGCTATGGAGATGCCCACTGAAAAACGATGGGATGTCCCAGTGGGTGTCCTTGGGAACATTTCTTTTTCAAGTATTATACATTCTACTGGGAATCAGCAGAGGTCAGAAATGATATGATTTAAAAGAAAACACAGTCAGTGAGCATCCCATTGAACATATTCCCACAGTGTCTTTTAATATTCCAATGATACGGAAGAACATTCCAGCAAAAATATCCACAGAGGCCCTACAGACAGGATGGAGAGCAGGAACTGCACAAAGCATCTTCTTGTGGAAGCCCAAGTTAGTTACAGCGAAGGGGGCTCCCCTTCCTCACCTTGCCATGGGCGAGGACCCATGCCAGCCATGTCCCAGGAGACTTCTGGGGGAACCTTCTAGAATGTGGCCACTCCAGGTGTGCATGTGAACTGTGATCTCGCCCTTCCCACCTGTCAGCTAATCTCTGTGTGGTGGATTGAAAACTAACAGCAGTTCCCAAGATGTGCAGAAGAAATGGGCCTTTCTTTATACTCTATACCTGAATTCCAGTTAACACACAAGCCCTTGTCCTCCCTAGCTAACAGCAATACATGCACAAAACAGAAACCAGATAATAATTAACTCTAGACCTGCATTGCACGTGCATTCATTATATAAGTTTAAACTGAAACTATGGGCTACTATAGGGTAATTCATTCTCTTTGGGGTCTCCCTCCCCCTTCCCTGCAGGGTGGCATCTGTCAGAGGGCTAAGGAGGGGTTCTGTGTCGCGGCCTCCCCTCCATTCCTGAAGGAACGACAGAGACCTCCCTCTTCTCCGTAGTCCCCCCAGCTTCTGGGGAGCTGCTATTTCTCCAACCCTGCAAGCTAGACTCTAAGGTAAAACCAGCTTCAAATGTGGGGTTGAATCCCTGCTCCGTCCCAGCAACAGCCAGGCCTCCCGCTATGTCCCCTCCCCTCTGGGACCTCCCTCTGACCTAGGGAAGGTTTTAAGCCCTGCCCAGGAATAGCAGCTCTGTGTGCATCAAACCCCGAATCCTCCCTGCTCCAGGCTTCCACCAAGATCTAGGGGGAGGCCTCATCGTGGTACTCTAAGCTGGCTGCAGCCCAGCTTTCCGAGTTCTGAGAAAGCTCTTTTGTCTCTCAAGAACTTGGCTTTTACCTCTGAACTCCTGGCTCTGTGGCTACTGTGTGTTCAACAGCCTACTTGGAACACCAATGCCAAGCATGTGCGTTATGTTTTAGGTCCCTGGTTCTCAACCCAGGCTGCACAACTGACTCCCCGGGGCGCGTTTTAATCCCAGTGCCCCTGGACCCTTCCAACTAATTAACTTAAAACCTCCGCATCTGCCCGTGGGTGCCTGACGTGGGTGAGCATCTGTTGCCCAGCTTCTGTGATTGAGAAGGTACTTCTAATAGCTGCAGGAAACCATGCCCACTGCAGGGCTGCCCCATGACCCAGGTCACAGCCAGTGCCACCAAGAGGTTCCCTCAGGGGCAGGGCCGTGCCTTTGTGGGGGCAGCTGGCCTTCTCTCGCTGGCCACCTCCTTCCCTGACCCCCACGGCCCCTTACTAAACTAAGGGCAACAGCCGTTCCCCTTGCAGCAGAAAGAATGCTCACCGTGTGGCTGGCCAACCCTAACCCCTACTTGCCTCCAAAGCTTCTCTCCCCCTAGACAGCAGGGGCTGCTTAACTGTGAAAAGCTGACTTTGGATCTCCGTCTTTCTAGCTCATCCTGGAAGAAGGGAAGTCCCAAGGGTAGTTCCCACAGAGCATCCAGCTGTCTACACCTAAGTTAGAAGCTCTCATAGCACAAAGACAGACTTTAGGGACAGATGGCGCTCTGGGTCAGACCTCAGGGAGCACAGCCACAGAGGAGGGGAAGTTGCTGATTAAGTCAATACAGGAGCTGCACAAATGTCACTTCTTCAAAGTCCCACAGCATCTCCAAGGGCAGAAACCCTCCACTTTATGGCTATGACGGTAGCCAGCCTGTCTTTCTATAAAATCTTTTATTATTTTTTATTTTATTTTATTATTAATTAGTATGGATATATAATAGTCGTGCATATTTACGGGGTACATGTGACATTATGATAGGGGCATACAGTGGTTATTCAGATCTTTTGCTCATTTTCAAAATTAGATTATTTATGTTTTTATTTTTTCCTATGGAGTTGTTTGAGCTCCTTTTAATTCTGGCTGTGAATCCCTGTTCAGATGGGTATGTTGCAATATTTTCTCCCATTCTATGGGTTGTCTCTTCATTTCATTGATCGTTTCCTTTTCTGTGCAGAAGCTTTTGCATTGAGGTGATCCCATTTGTCCATTGTTTTCATTAGTTGCCTGTCTTTTTAGGTCTTACTCAAGAAATCTGGTTTTTAAAAAACTTAAACAAAATCAACAAATCATTAGCCAGACTAAGAAAAGAGAGAAGACTCAAATAAATAAAATCAGAGATGAAAAGGAGACATTACAACTTATACCACAGATATCCAAAGGCTCATTATAGACTATTATGAGCAATGTTATGCCAATAAATTGGAAAACCTACAAGTGAATAAATTCCTACACATTATAACCTATCATAATTGAACCATGAAGAAATATAAAACCTGAATAGATAAATAACAAATAATGAGATAGAAGTAGTAATAAAAAGTCTCCCATCACAGAAAACCACAGGCCCTGATGGTTTCACTGTTGAATTCAACCAATCATTTAAAGAGGAACTAATACCAACCCTACTCAAACTATTCCCAAAAATTGAGGGAATACTTCCAAACTCATTCTACAATACAAGGCCACTATTATCCTGATACCAAAGCCAGAAAAAGACACGACAAAAAAGAAAACTACAGGCCAATATCTCTGATAAATATAGATGCAAAATCCTCAACAAGGTACTAGCAAACCAAATTCAACATCACTTAAAAAGGCCATTCATCATGATCTAGTGAGATTCATCTCAGGGATGCAAGGATGGTTCAACATACACAAATCAATCAACATGTTATATCATATCAACAGAATGAAGGACAAAAACCATGGGATCATTTCAACAGGTGCAAAATATGCATTCAATAATATTAAACATCCCTTCATAATAATAAAAAAAGGGTCTTAATAAACTGGAGATAGAAGGAACACATCTCAACATAATAAAAGCCATATGTGACAAACCCACAGCTAGTATTATACTGATTGGGCAAACACTGAAAGCTCCCCCTTTTTAAATCTCACTCCAGCCTTTAAACCACTCCTGTCCCCTGGCTTTGCCATGCTTCTCTGCATTGATCTGTTCTTCATGAACCCCAGTTCTGCTCTCTGGCAGCCCCAGGCCCCTTGCCAGGGGCCCGTCGACTTGTGCAAGCTTTACCTGGGTGCCCCCTAACCCCAGTTAAATCTTTTCCTGCTATCTGATCAATCCTTCTTCCCTTCCAATCACCTCACCCTAAAGCATGACAAAGGTGTAGCCCAAATAATTTTAAATATGTGGACATATTTTCAACTGAAAGGCTTAAACCTTCCTCATGTTCTAAACGACAAAGCTCCAAAATATTTTCTTTGTGCTAACTGCTGGCATGGAGGAGAGAAAGGGCACAGAGATTAAATGTCCACAGTTAATAAGCATTCCATGGGAAGACAACTTCCTCCATGCCAGCCGCTCTGTCTCTGGGAAGAAAAATAAGGTCATTCTTCCAACAATTTACACGCTAAAATACATGGTAAGAGCTCGTACTTTCCACCTAACACAAAGGCAGAGATTGGAGTTTCTGAGGACAGGCTGGAGGATGTTAGCTGGTCTGTTACTGTTCCAGGAGAGCGAGAGCTGTGGGTTTTTCTAAATATTATAGAATGTAAAAGGAAACTTGAATGTAGACCTGTTCCATCATCCAGACAACAGGTATCAAACACTGGTATGTGTTGGCACTCTGAGTACAAGAGCTTCAGCAGTGAGAAAGGTGTTCTGGGGAAAACACAAGGCACCAAACAATTATATGATATGATTCTGGGTAGGGGAAAAGCCATAGAGAAAATAAATTAGGGTAAGGGGGTATAATGTGATTATCTGTTCTGAGAAAGGTATATACCTATGGTCAAACTTTTTGAACTGGAAGGCAGAGGTAAAAACAAGAATGTCATTGCCCAGGATTGTCTGATCAATAGTGCTTATTTTTTTTAATAAAAAGTGATTTTTCAATGTCTAAATTAGTGATTCACTATCAGAGTATCTGCCACTGCCAGAGGGATATGTCAAACGTTAGAGTCAGATAGCACTAGAAAAATAGTAATGCATATTTCTGTTGATTTATTTTGCTTTAATTATTATATATCTAGTTTATTTTCAAAGTCCAAATTGCATAAAAGGACATTTTCAGGTTTGTACACCTATCAAACTGGATTTGGCTTAAGGATGTTTCAGAAAAGCTAGTAAAATTCATCAGTTCTTTTGAGAGAACAGGTGGAGAAAACTAGAGAGTCTTAGAAGTTTTTATTTCGATTATTTTTTTTTATTTCAGCATATTATGGGGGTACAAATTTTAAGGTTTCAAATAATGCCTTTCCCCCTTCCCCCCCAAGTCTGACTTCAAGCATGACCATCCCCGAGACAGTGCACGTCTCACTCATTATGTATGTATATACCCGCTCCCCGCCCCCCACCCAATACCCAATTAATGTAGTTCCTATGTGTCCACTTAGGTGCTGCTCAGTTAATACCAGTTTTCTGGTGAGTATATGTGGTGCTGGTTTTTCCATTCTTGGGATACTTCACTTAGTAGTATGGGTTCCAGCTCTATCCAAGAAAATACAAGATGTGCTATATCACCATTGTTTCTTAGAGCTGAATAGCTCTCCATGGCACATGTATACCACATCGATTATCGAGATAAAAAAATTGGGCATTCAAATTTCTCATGAGAAATTATTGCTCAGTTATCAAGAGTCAATGAAAACTTTTGTATTCTAGCAAATGTACAAATAATTGTGTTCATAAAAGAAACAGTAATGTGATTATAAGTACTCTGGTCTTAGTCTGTAAAATCGTATCATCTGGTTACTAATTTGGAATTTCATAACTTAGGAACTTGAATTTTTTCATCTCTTGAAAATAGAATGAGACAGCTGAATTAAAATTTCTCCATAATAGAGTCATGATGGTAATTAGCTGTACATATTGAGGTTTTCCATTTGAATCTGCCGCAGACCATTAAGCACGGAATGAACAGTGGTGTTTGCAAACAGCACAGGTGATACTCTCCGTCTCTGAAAATTATCCAGGCTTTTCCCAGACGCTTTTGCAAGGAGTAAGACTGAGTTCTCTTCTCCCATGACTTTTGTGAACTTGATGGGAAGTTCCTCCATTTGTTCGAGGCATTTACAAATGAGATGTGATATGGGGAAAATGAATCAGATTTATTACAACGGATTTGCTGGGCAGTTTTTGGTCTTCAGGCTGCAGGAATGCTACACTGTGTTCAAGAGATGCAATCTTTATCCTGGAAGGATCACTGGAACTATTTCCCATGTAAATCAATGAGATTTGGAAGCAACATTTAGAGCAAAGGAAATGTTCATATTCATGTTGAATTCAGTCTTTACTGATCTGATACTGCCAACTATTTTTTCCCATTTGTTTTATTTTTTTGAAAATAACATGTATTATTTTTAATTTAAATGTATTATATTTTATTTAAATTTCTGCTAAGCTTACATAGCAGTTTCTTCATCCCCCTGCACTGTTCTGAGCCTTTACAAATAATAACTTATTCCATCCTCACAACAGCCCTCTGAGGTAGGTTCTATCTTTATCATGTCCTTTGCACAAACGGGAAAATGATGCCTCTGAGAGGTTGAGAACTGTGTTGAGGCTCATGTCCTGTTCTCCATTTTATCTATTTGCATGACAGATATTTTAAATTAACTTAATATTAATTAAATAATTAATTTAATATTTCAGTTTTCCTTTGCAGAAGTTGTGTATTTTTAAGAGTGTACACTTTCATTTTAATTTTGTAACAAAATCTAATACCTTTTTTATAATGAGCAAATTTAACCTATTCCATATAATAAATTAAGTAAATTTTTTATATCTTCTGTTCATACCTGTGCCTTCTGATTTTCATCTTTCTATTGCTACATGTTGCTTTTCTTTTCTAAATAGTCAAAATGTCTTTGCTTTTCTCTTGTCATGTAGTCTGCCTCTTTTTACCATCAATCCGTATTTATTTTTAACTTTTCAAAAGAAAAAGTTAAATAGGCTTTTTTTCGAAAAAAAAAAGGCCAAGGGAAGATGTGATTGGCTTGTTAGAATAATTTCATGGCAAGCAAGAAAGGCAAGAAGCTGAAACCTGCTCAGTGATAAGCAGACACTGGGCCTTATCCCAGCGACAGGGAGGGCTGGGGACTTGTCCGTAGGAGAGGAGAGAGGAGGGGAGCTTGTGGTCCTTCAAGGCTCTCCCAAGTTTGCCCGACGTCATGGCAGCCTACAACACTGGCCCCCTAGTTTTAGGTCTTAAGCCACGTGCTCAGGCACATACGGACACACACACACACAACTTGCCAGTTTCTCTTCCTGTTATTTGCATAAATACCCTCAACAAAATACTCAATTTCAATTAATCAACATATTTTTTAAGTAACATCTCAAAACAAAGCAGGAAGGATATATCCAAAAATAGCATGGTGCAATTGTTTTTAAAGTAATTACATTAATATGTCAAAGAAAATATTAAAGCTTTCAAGAATTGAAAAAAAAAAAAGACGCAACTACCGTTCCCCCGACACCAGTACCAGAGGGACACATTAGAGTCATTTAACAGCTTAAAAGGATGCCCCATACCCCCATTTCCCCAGTCTCCAGAATGAGAATCACGACATCCCTTGGGGTTTGCTGGGAAAGAAAACCAACCCAGAGGGATGCTGTCAGAATGTTCAGCGTTCCTCACCACCGACGTTTCTTAATGAAGTGGGAGAGAGCCTTTCTTAGCATCGTAAGACATGCCGTGGAAACCAAGAGCTGACGGCATCCTTAGGAGCACAACTCGAGAGCCATTCCCACCACAATCGGGAACAGGCGTTCCTGGTCACCTGTAAGCTCTGGCGCTGCGAATCCCATCCGTGGACTGCAGCAGTAAATATTAGAAAAAAAGAGGCACATCAATTATTAGAGATAATGTAATCATATCTTCCAGGGAAATGTAAGATAATGAACTGAAGGTTTTCAGACCTCATGAGGATAAAGGAAACTGGAAAGCTGTATAATACGTGATACCTGCACCATTTCTGTAAGTTATCGATGTTATTTGAAATAAAACCCTGCACAGGTAGTCTTATTAATTTCCAAGCACTGTTCTCAGTTCTCTAAAATATTAACCCATTTATGCCTCATAGTAGTTATGAGTAGTGCTGTCATTATCATTGTATCGTTATACCCTCATTTTACAGATAAGGACACTGAGGCCCCGAGAGGCTGCGTGACTTGCCCAAGTTCACCTGCTTTCTGGTGTCTGGGCTGAGATTCACACTGAGGAGTCTGGGTCCAGAGCGTGTGCGCTGCCCGCTGCGCTCCCTGGCTGCCTTTCAGGTTTGAACACACCTGTTAGCAAACGAGCTACAGTGACGCAACTGAACTCAACAGAAGTCTGAATACCCAAGGAATAAACATAATAACACATGGAAAATACCTGTAGGAAGAAAAACACACATTTTTATTGAGAGGCATTTAAAGGAAAATGAAGAGAAATAAGTTTCTTGGCTCAGAATACTGAATATTTTAAAGATTTTGATCTTGTATAAAATAACCCACAAACATATGTGATCCTAATCAGAGTCCCCAGTGGGACTTGAAGATGATATAAATAAACAAATTTTGCATTAGCACTTGTTGCAGACTTTATCTTAAAGAGGGTCCTCCAAATTGTGAAAGCGTCGGGCCTATGCACGGTCATGTTCTTGGGTCCTGGAGGTTCGGACTTCACACATGAGTTGGTGGTGGCGGGAGCTGACACCATTCAGTCCAAAGCACTGACTAGCCTATCACCTTCCAACAGATGGGGAAAGCAGAGCTCTTCTCAGCCGCCCCTGGAGAGGGTGACTGGGGCGGGCAGGAAGCCCCTCTCTAACCGGCACCCGGCTTGGGCACCATGGCTCTGACCTGACACCCGGTACATCCGTCCCAGCCTGCAGTCCACCCAAGCGTTCCAGAAATGTGAGAGCCCAGCTCAACTCGGCCACCTGCCCAGCCCCGTGGACACACTCTGGAGGGAGCCCAGCCGGGGTCCCCAGGTGCTGTCTCCACCGCCAGATGCGCGGCCAGCACGCAGACCCGTGAGCGAAAAGAAGTGACTCGTGTTTTAAGTTAGGGGTGTTTCATTGTGCAGCCGCAGCTAACCGATGCACCAGCCTCCAGCAGCCACGGTACTTCTGCACTCGTCAGAGGAAAGCGTGTTCAGCAGAAGCCAGTGTTGGCGTGGGCCAGAGGACCTGAGTGAGAACGCTGAGGCTTACTCCACAGGTGCCTGAGGGAGCGATCTTCTCTGTGCAGCCGCAGCACTCGCTGGGGCGGGGAAGGGGGGGGATGAGGCGCCTCACTCAAGAGGGGTGTCAGGTCCCCACAGTGAAAATAGTATGGCATGTATAGTATTTAGTACCAAATTTTTAATTATTATATAATCAATATAATACTAATTATATAATAAAATAAATTTTTATCATGTAATCTAACTTTCTCTGTGTTTAATAATAAAAGAAAAGGCGCTTAGAAATGCCACGTTCTGAATTCAGGAATCTAGTGTTGTCTGTCCTCGTTGGTTCCCGATTTTCCTTTCTTCTTTTTCCTAAGGACAGTGAAGTCTCACAGCGAGGGAGGAGCGCAGACTCTAGGGCGTCGTGGGTAACAGAATCAGCACGTGAACCTGTGGCGGATGTCACCTCGTCACCTCTTGGTCATCCGAGGGCATCCCTGGCCCACGAACGGGGACCGTCTAATCCCACGAGCGCCGAGGAGCTGCCGTGTCACGGTCAGTCACAGCTTGCATGTGGCATCTTAAGGAAACGGCGGCTGTGTTCAGTCTAGCCAGCTGTTCCAGAAAAGCCGTTCTTCTGGTGTCCTCCGATTTGCAAAGTGATGCTCGGTAGCTCTTCACAGCGAGTTCAAAGTTTCTTATAATCCACAGGGTACATTGCGCCATACTAATTTTTCACCCGGATTAGGAATTTAAAATTTCTCACATCAAAATGTCATGTTCTTGGTTTTCACTATGCTATCTTTTCCACATTGCAGGGGTGCTCTCGCCACTTTCAGGCCTATAAGTCACCTTTTGGTGGAGGGCAGGGGAAAGGCTGGGCAGGAATGAGTGCAGGAGGCTGATCCTCTCACACTGTGTGGGTCTCCCTCCCTGGGGCTCTGTTTCCCCATCTGTAACCTGCAAAGAGGGACTAGATGCATCTTTAAGCCTCCAGGCTGGAAAGTTATTTGACATTATTGGTTTTTGTTTTGTTTCACTGAAAGTGTGCTCTTATAATTTACATAAAGTAATGAAGAGTAATTCTAAGCTTTCAGAAAAGTGTATGAACTATAGAAGTTTTTCATATGATCTTTGTGATTTTTTTCCCCTAAAGAAAAGTGTTCATGCACGATACAATCATAACTTGTATGGAACTTAAACAACTAGCTCTGGCTGTGCATGAGCTGGACAAGGAGTCACAGTACAGACTAAACAGAAGCTTCATCATTCTCAAACATCTGCTCCTCCTCTAGGTCAGCTGTGTGCATGGTAGTTTAATGTATAAGGTCACAGACCCATCTGCATTGCTTTGGTTTAAAGTTTATACAATTTAGAAAAGGGGCATGAAAAAAAATTGGTCCTCTTAATCTAAAATGTCATTTATTTTCACATGAGAAAAGGCCCTTGCTTCTTCGATTTAGAAAGGGCTCTCTGGGCATGAGAGAAAATGACCCAGAGAGGAGGATGCTGTCTCCTGGATCCTTTGCTCAGCACTGTGTTTTTATTTTTAACTTAACTTCTGTTCTGTATCAAACATCTACTTCGTAATGAGTTCTTAAATAAAAACAACCTTCTGTCAGAAAGGAAACAAGTGTTAACTCGTGATGGATCTAAACAATGTACGGCAACATTTTTCTGTAAAGGGTCCGGTGATAAACAGTTTGGGTTTTGCAGGGCACATGGTCTGTGTTGCAAGGACTCCACTCTGTCATTGTGAATGCATTCACAGATAGTCTGTAAACAAATGGGCCATGTTCCAATAAAACTTTATTTACAAAAATGGGCGGCAGTTCAGATTTGATCCCAGACAGTAATTTTCTGACCCCAGCTCTAAACAAGTGATAACAAAACCACTTTCTCAAACTTTGATCTCAAAGTTTAGAGTGCTAAATTCTCAAAGGGCTGTGA
Organism: Mirza zaza; assembly: GCA_008750895.1. Lineage (NCBI taxonomy): Eukaryota > Metazoa > Chordata > Mammalia > Primates > Cheirogaleidae > Mirza > Mirza zaza. The sequence goes on along the minus strand of VSMD01137639.1, from coordinate 13,882 downwards.
GCTGACGGATTTTCTGGCTGGCTGTTTGGTTTGATCTTTGCAATAGTGGCCCCTCAGGGATACTTTGCTGGAACATTTTTTTAAATGGGAGAACTTCACATACAAATTTGGATTTCCATTTTCTCCTTAAAAATTAGGTAGATCTGGTCCCCTGATACTGTATAGCAAGAACCCCGCCCCAGGCCACTTAGCATCAGGATCCCTTCAAGGGAGGACATGTGTGCTTATTTGCTCTACAGCCCCCTCTCTACCTCTCCCTCCCTCTCTGAGACTGAGAAGCAGCTGTGAGTGGCTGCACCTGTTCTGTGGCCTTTATTAAACTTGGTCCATCAGTATTGCTCATTCCAGCTCCCTGCCCGGCCCTACAGGCTAGCCTAGAGTTAGTTTGTCATCCATCTGTGTTCTCTGAAGACATTCACATTGTCTATGTTATCTGAAGACATCCTTGTCCTAAAGGACAAGCACCCAATTCTATACGCAACTAAAAGAACTGGGAAACACTCCTCAGGAAGGAATAAATAATGTTTCTGTTTTCCACAATGGAAATACACTCATTAAAGGTTGCTTTGGTTTGCACTTTCTAAAAAATCCTGAGTGGAGCCATGCCTCTTTCCTTTCATATGTTGGAACTTACTAAAAAAAAGAGCCCCTGGACATCTCCGTGTGACAGACTTGGAAAATCCCAATCCCACTTGTGTTGTACCCGACACGGTCAGAGGTGATCAGCTATCCCCGTTGGTCCAGCAGGAAATGTCCTTTACTCAGGACAAAGGGAAGTCCAGCCTCGGCCAGCCTTCCCAGGCAAGTGTAAGCTCCCTGAGGCGGGGAGGAGGCAGACCCTTGGTAGGCATTGGGGGAGGGGAGGGTGGCAGGTGTTTTAGGGCCATTCCCAATGAAGGCCCTAAAACACCTGCCACCCTCCCCTCCCCCAATGTGAAATGTGAAAATATTTGCACTCATGAAGAGTTTTCAAATAAGTGAATAAAAGAAGGAAAGAGAGAGAGAAAGAGAGAGATGGAGCAGGTGCCAACCCCTGCACAGCCTGGTAGCTCTGCTGTTCGTGTTCAGGATGTCCAACACTTTGGCACTTCAGGACTACGAGGCCTGCAGTGCACAGGCGTGCTCTCACACACACAGTCCGGTACGGACATGCACAGGTGCACACACAAGAGCATGCACACTCCCGTTCTCACACTCAAAGGCACGCACACCCCACCCAGGCATGCAGAACATGGGCCAGGCCGGTGGCCCCGCACCTGCTGCCTCCCTCGTGGGGTCCACACAGCAGCCCGACTGGACCAGACCCACCGGCAGCCCTGAGACCTCCCATCCCTCGACTGCACAGAGCAGGCAGGCACGGGCACTTCTGGCCTGGCCGGTCGAGGGCGGCCATGACCCCACGGCCACCAGGCGCCGTCGCATTGCGGGGCTGCAGCGGCCTTCTGGTCTCTGGTCACTTTGCAAGCCCAGGAGTGACGCACGCGCCTTTAGATGCAGGTACGCGCGCATCCCCTACATGGTGCAGGCGCCTGGTTCCCAGACCGACCTCCCGCCCAGGGTAAGAGCAGGGACCCCAGTGGGGCCCAGGGCTCAGCCCCGCCGGCCAGGAACTGCGGCGCGGACTGCAGGTGTCCTGCGCCTTTGGCTGCGCAGGTCCTGCGGCAGGGCTGGGGGTCTCCCGGAGCCTCCCGCAGCAGAGTCCTCCGCGGAGTCCCCAGCCAGAGGCAGGGACTAGGGCGCACTCGCCTGCCAGCCAACCTGCCCCCTCCCCGCGCCGCCCCGGCCACCCTCCACCTGGGAGTTAGCCAGCTGGCCAGTGGTCGTCAGGATGCTCCCCTGCCCTCCTGCCGCTCGGTCCCCTCTTTCTCCCTTTCCCCCTCCTCCCTGCTCGCCTCCTCCTGCGCCTCCCCGCCCCAGCCCCCTTTCCGTCCTCTGCTCCTCTCCCTCATCCCGTCCCTCTCCCATCCTCTGTCCTCCCACCCTCCTACCCACTCCGTCCTCCTCCCCTCCCTCCTGCCCTCCCTCCACCCCCTGCTCTCCCAGGGCTGGGGCGGGTGCTCCGCCGCCACCCCCGCGGCTGGCTGCCACTCCGCCCCCCGCGCAGCGCGGAGCCGCAGTAATAACCCGTGCGCGGGCGGTGGCGCGGCTGTAGGGAATCCTGCGCTCGGCGGGTCGGGTCCTCTCTACACACTCGCACGCTGCCCGGCTGGGGACCATCCGGCGGTCCCCCAGGCCTCTCGGAGCGCCGGGGATGAAGCCCTGCAGGTCTCCCTCGGGGGCGCCGCGCGGATGGCGCGCACGGGGCATCCGGGGCTGCGCGGCGCTCTGGGTGCTGCTGCTGGCGCAGGTGAGCCCAGTAAGTCCAAGTCCCCGACCGCGGGAGACAGGTGCCTCCCCGGCTCCTCTCCCGCGGTCCCCGCCGCCTCACCGAGGTGTCCCCGCTGTTTTCCGGCAGGCACCTGCGTGCGCCCAGGGACCCGCAGCTGCAGCGCCCGGGAACCCGAGCGTCCCGCACCCTCGCTCTCCCGCGGAGAGGCCGCGCTGGACGGAAAAGGGCGGTAAGTCCGCGCGGCGGGGGCTTCCAAGCCTTGCAATCTGCCGGCCTGTGACACCCCCACCCCTCCGCAGCTGGTTATCAAGCGCTGTGGATTTTCCTAACTCTGGAACGCTAAGATGCTGCGGCACGTTTTTCTTACTGTGCCAGCGAGCACTGTGAGCGGACTTCCACCTACATTTATATCGTATTCCCGGGAAAAGAGCAAAGGTTTGCCAGTTATTGCCCTAACACCAGGAAAAGGGGAGGAAATAACACTTTAAAAAATTAAGGAGCCTAGGAAGAAACCCGCGGTTGTATTAATGTGTACATCAAAACCGTTATGAAGAGCATAGCACCCCCTTTCCGTCCCCTCCTCTCTCTCCTGATCCTCGTCCTCCTCTTTAAGTCTTTCTCTATCCTCGACTATAATCCGAGCAGGAGATACAGGTGGTCATTTCTCCTAAGTGCTTATCACTTTGCTATCAAAGTTAATGCCCTTTAAGAATTGGGGCATACTTGAGACATAATGGTGCATGAAATGGCTAATTAGCCTATTGTGACGTCATGAGCAATGCCCACGTCCTGTGCCATGGTTTGGCATAAGGCAAGTCTGATGCTTTAGCAATGCGTGGTTTTGCTTCTGCTACTTGCAAGTGGCTTTTGCAAATTTAATGTCTTATGGGAATGGATCTCTGTGTCTTGACACCGAATCAGGCAAAGGAGAGCAGGTGTGCAACACTGGTTGCGGGATGGTTTTTCATCTGAACACATCCAGTGGCAGTTACTATACATCATTTTGCATTTTTCCAAAAATAAATTGCCATCTCACCTGTTAATAGTAGCTGACTTTTATAAGAAGAACTAGGTTTGATTATCTCAATGTGTTGTCAGAAAAATCTAGAAAATTAAAGAGTTAATAATTCAAATATTCCTAAATACAGTTTCTTCATTTTGATAAAATAATATAAAGAACTTAATATTTGCATTAACTGTTGAAATTCTTCCCTAGTGCATGAGTATGACAGTAGTTATAGAAAATAGCAGCTTGATGCTCGACCATGGGATCTTTGTGATGACCACCAGAGGGCGCCAGATGCAAATGTTATAAAATGTTTAAAATAATTTTTCACCATGTATTTACAAAAGAAAGTTAATTATCTATTTAAAGCTCACCTTCTTGTGGTTGTCCCTGTCTCTTTTCATGTTTGGTCCTACAATGCATTCTGCAATATAATAATTCATATTAGAAGTTAATTCTAATTCTCTTTTTTTGATAAGATTTTTGTAAAAAAATTCTAGTTCCCTAAAATCATGAAAATTCTAAAGGGACCCAGGAGATTTCCTAGAACAGTATAGCATTTATGAAGTTTTACTTAAGGTAGGAACACTATAGACAGAGAACCAGTGAGGAGGACAAGCCAGGCTTCCTGCCTAGGTGTGCTTTTGCCCTGGAGACACTTGTTAGCTTCCTTACCCTCACCTGTGAGCCGCTGCTAGCGTGATGCTGGTCTGATCACCTGCCACCTGGGCTGGTCTCACAGCACAGTATTTCCATGACAACCACTCACCTGGCTTGGTCAGAACCTGCTCGGGAAGGTGTGAGCCATCACCAGTGAAGCTCCAGATTAAGGACATAGCACACACCCTCATCCCCTGCGAAGGTATGCACTTTAGTGCCCCAATCATAAAGGCTAACCTGTGAGAGTGGGCGTACACGGCAGACTGCCACACGCCCGGAGAAAAGACACTCCTGCCCAGCAGTGTTGCCTGTTCCCATCTGGAATAGCAGCGCTAGGACACGCTTCGTGTGATGCTGGGGTCTGCTTGCTGTTGCGTGTCTAGGTACCCATCATACAAGTGGGTTTTGATAGAACTATTTGTGGCCATGTGTTTTGTTTAAAGTAGCACATAACACATGATTCAAACTATGATTGCAAATTCTGCTGGGTATCTGAAGTAATTATGCAATAGGAAAGAGATTTCGTATACTTATTGAGGCAATAAAATGGATCACTAAATTGAGATAAATCCTATCTTTAGCCATGAAAAATACAGATTTTATTTTTGCTGATTTAGCATTGTTTTTGTTTCTTAATAAAAAATGCTTTTTTTCTACAAATGTATCTTTCTAGCAAAAATAGTAGCTCCTTGACCAAAGACATGTCACAGATGGGTTAACTTTTTAAATTCCAAAGTAAATTAAGCTTCTGGGGTAAGGTTTAGAAGTTCCGTAGAACTCTATTTCACTGGACATCAGAGACTTGTGTTGCATTTGCATATGTGTGTTTGAAGTTGAAAATAATTCACATCCAAACATTTAAATAACATGAGACAGGGCAGCCTCTTTCAGGTTGTCCCAGGTGTGTGATTATAAATGTTTTTAAGAGCAGGCCCTTCAGGTGGAGTGGGAGGGGCCTGGGGCTCCGATTCACGGCATTTGCTGATTCCTGTGGTGCAAATTCCCCACCATGTCCAATTTCAACCTATCAGCGTGATGTCAGATGTACAGAGTTAGGAAGCATTGTTCAAAAGCAGCAATCTGACCCTGGTACAAGCCCACTTCAGCACACTCATGTGTTCTACACCTCATGCCATCATTTCTTTCTTTTTTAATTTTTATTTATTTTTTATTTCAGAATATTATGAGGGTACAAATATTTTGGTTATAAAAATTTCTTTTGTACATTTGAGTCAAAGTGCATGCATTCCCCAGATAGTGTGCATTGTGCCGGTTAGGTATGAATTTACCCATCACCTCCTCCCCCCCTTCCCACCTGCTTGATTTCTCATGAATATTATATCTATATGTGCACATAAGTGTTGATCTATTAGTTCTAATTTAATGGTGAGCACATGTGGTGTTTTTTTTTTTTTTTTTTTACATTGTTGTGATACTTAAAAGAATGGTCTCCAGTTCTGTCCAGGTTAATACAAAGAGTATTAATTCACCACTTTTTTAAGGCTGAGTAGTGCACAGATCACATTTTATTAATCCAATTATGTATTCATGGGTGCTTGGGTTGTTTCCACATCTTTGCAATTGTGAATTGTGCTGCTATAAATATTTGAGTATAGGTATGCTTTTTTCCTTTAGGTAAATACCCAGTAGTGGGATTGCCATTAAAAAGTGGGCAAAAAGCACTTTAACAAAAGCTTTCCAAAAGAACATAGACTAATGGTGAACAAACACGAAAAACGTTCAACATATCTCACTACCAGGGAAATGCAAACCAAAACTACAGTGAGATATCATTTATCTCCAATGAGAATGGCTTTTATCAAAAAGTCCCAAAACAACATGGATGCAGAGAGTTAGGAACACTGATACACTGTCAGTAGGACTGCAAACTAGTACAGCCTCTGTGGAAAGCAATGTGGAGATACCGCAAAGAGCTACAAGTAGAACTCCCATTTGATCATGCCATCATTTCTAAATCAGGTTGTTCTTAGACTTGATTCTTTGGTCAAAGATCCCTCTGGAAATCAAGTGGTTTAGGGTACTCGCCTGAGCAGCCATCTGTAATCATTTTCTCCGTAATAAAAAAAATCTATATAGGACCAAGATGTTACTTAAAGGATTCTGAAAGAGCAGAAATATCACTAATTTTTTTTTTAATCACAAAACCAAGCGTTTGGGGGATTATGATATTAAAGCATAAGCTGAAAGTTAATTTAAAACTTTCAGTTTATTGCAGTTAAACTTTGACTTCTCTCCAAATAGTAATAAGCATGTACGGTGAGACGCTGTGCGTATTTCTTTCATTCATTAAATTCTTTAGCTATGACCTTATTCACATTCATTTACGCACCACTGAGCGCACACATTTGATACTAAGGAATCCCATCTGACTGAATCGGCACTCCCCAGCCCTGGCAGTGTTGGCATGTTCCCTCGGGGGCAGGCGTGTCCTGTGAATCGCAGAATGCTTAGCGGGGCCCAGATTCCACCCACTAGATCCCAGGGGCATAGCTCTTCCCGCCCCCTGTGTGACAACCAAAAACGTCTGGACATTGCCAAGTGTCCCCTGGGGGGAGGGGAAAGGGGACTCCCCCCCAGGTGAGAGACACTGGGCAGAAGTGAAAGGTAGGTCCCTCTCCCTCCTGCTCAGGACTGGGTCGTGGTTGTCCCATATGATGAGTGCCTGACAGAGAGGCAGGAGCGGGAGAACCAGGGCCAGCGCATACCAGTTCTCCGGAGGCGATTGTTAACTGGTCAAGAATTTTTATGCTGGTTGTTAAAAATTAAAAGATATGAAGAGACAGAGAAATAATTTACATTAAAAACAACATTAAAATATTCAAAACGCTTCATAATTATTGTACTATATTTTACTACAATCTGTGCTTTTGAGGCTATTTTCATCTATTGTATCTGTATGGTAGAAATACTATCCAATGGTGGCTACTGCGTCTCTTCCAACCCCCTTTTTGGTGTTGCCACACGGGCCGTTGAAGTCAGCTCTTAGGATAGGATTTACACCAGGGAAATTGGCAAATGCTCAACACCAGGCCATTTTCCCCGCAGACGGCCGATTGTCAAACGTTTATCAGCACAGCACTCTGTGTGTCTGTGTAAAAGAGGCTCAGCAGTAATTATTTGGCAAGGTAAATATTCTGTGTCTCCCTGATAAAGGACAAATATCATCTGCCCTCCAAAATAAAGGTCACAAGAATATGGCTTATATCTTCTGGGCATAATTTGATTTGTTTAAAACAATAATCACCTGTATATGTTCAATAAAATGCGCTAATTAGCCACTGTTTAGAACAAGCCAAGCTGCTTTCTACCTTCCCTGCATGGCCTGTGCTGCAGGGGTGGGGGCTGTGATGAGGTGGTACCAGTCCCCTGCTAGGCCGGGAGGACAGAGAGGAGGTGTCACATGACTACATCACCCTGGCCTTTGCCTCTAAGCCAGAAAGCCAGGCCAGCCTGTGGGGCAGGAGTCTCCCTGCGGGGAGAGGGTCTAGGGACATGCAGAGCTTTCTTAGTGTGTGCACGTTTCCCTCTTGTCCTTCTGGGGGGCCCCAGGATAGCTCGGGGATCCACGTACCCCTTCCAGACATGCTCATTCCTGATGCCTCTGCCCTCTTCTTCTTTCACTGCACACCATTTAACCAGCTAGGTTTAGCTTTCTCATTTTCCAAGTTAAATATTAAAAGTTCCAATGTATTTTGCCCTATGAGACATGAGTTCCCTGCTTTGATGTACATGTCAGTAGTTAGTTGTCTGCCAGAGCCTGCCCCCCTCAGAGCTGGGTACCCCCAGCCTGCATATTCACACGCCTATCGAGGCGTGGGGCCACCTGGGGCCACCGTGCTGCTCTGCTCTGGGCTCGGCAGAGCTGCCCGTGGAAGGTCTGACCTGAGGAAGAGGGAAGCCGTGGGGAGCAGAGGCCACTGCCGACCCTCTGTCCTCCTGCTTGCTTGGTGGGGCTGTCTGCCCGGCTCAGACCCCTACCTCGTCCTGGGAATCGGGCCCGGGAACTCTTCAGGCAGAGCCTGACCGTCCATCCCTGGCCTTGTCTGCCCCTCCTGGACGAACACCTGCCTTTCCTGCCCGCGCACTGGCTGCTGCCGCTCTACTCCTGTGTGATGTCCGTGCAACCGCTCGGCCACCTGCTGGGATGGAACAGGAGCATGTGAACCAACTCCTTCAGACACTCCTTCAGACAACTCCTTCAGACACTGAAGGAGTCTCGGTTGTGAAGAAAACGTTCTTCTTCCAGAAAAGAATAATTACCTGAGTACTGTTCACTTCTGACCAAATGCCACTTCTGTAGGATGTTGTTCTATTTTATCTTATGATTCCCAAAATTGTGTCCGGCTCAGGCCCTGGTTATTAAGCATCGAACAGAACAGTCTCCTGACAGCATTTGTTGGTGATAAAAATGGAGGATATTCTTAGAATATTAGAATCAGTGTCTTCAGGGAGAGGAAGTTGCGTTTTGAGTCTTCAAGGACTGTCCTCCTCACTGGAGAGCTGGGACTCTCTAGCTGCTCTGGTGCCCCGGGTTGACATCGTTTTCAAAGATCCCTCAGAGTAAGTTTGGAGAGAGGCCTGGTGTCACTCAGAGCTACCATTTTCCAGTGATTTCTGGTGAAAAATGCAGGACAGAAAGCAGGTCCTCTCCCAAAGCATGCAGGCAGAACACTCCTGTCCCATGGGAGGCACACACAACATAGGCTTAAGTATTTAAAAGGTATAAACCAAGCTAACAAATCGTTCACTAAAACATTCTGTAGCTCCAGCCTTAGCTACCTTCACATGGCCTAAAAGTCCAGGTCTGAGTTGAGAGCATGGCAGGCAGCAAGATCTGACCAGTAGCAGGAGGCCGGCCCCTTCTCCTGTCTAGGGTAACCGCAAGCTTCCCCTGAACTCTGGCTAGCAGAGCTGACATTGTTATGGTGGTAGTGAGAGAACAAACGCTGCTTATAACCATGGAAAATAAATGATCATTTTCTAAAAGGGGAGAAACCTCTTTGGAGAAGACAACTAACTACAGTATTTACAGAAAGGCAGCCGAGGGCCACCGCCCGTGATCCTGATGGCTGCAAAGTTTCTCTCTGTATTTTCTGCAGAGAGGAGGGCAATGACTCAGATGAGCACAGAACGCACCACTGGAAGCATTGCCTGTGATCACAGCCTGCAGGCCTGTGTGGGCCCCTGAAGTTTGATAGCTCCTTGGGGGTATCCTTTACTTATTCTTTTAAAAGAAATAATTTGGTTGAATACGGCCAGCACCTTATAGGTTACAGCGGGAGGAAGAAGGTGGTGCATGTCTTTGGAAGGGCACATTTGAAATCTGATCAAGTCCAAGCACCCAGGCCACCGGGAGGGTCAGTGGTGGTTTCGAGCACGAACAAACACGCACATGAGCATTTCCAAATGTTAGCATCTGGGAAACCTGGGACCCGTGTGCACTATGTCTGTTCTCTTGTATGTTCAATGATTTAATGACTAAATATTTAAAAAATTAAGCAATAAAGAGTGTCTACCCTGTTTTTCTTTTTAACTGTTTTCTGACAAATTCTGGGCATTCTTAAACTAAAATTTCTTGTCATCTCAATGAAGATATTTGTAGATAACAGAAAGAATATGACTAAAGGATGATTTTTAAAACTATAGAAAAGATTACCTACGATAGTTACTCTGTCACTAAAATCTATGAAATATAACCCTGAAGGTCCAGTTTTGGTTTTATTGAGTCAGGAGTCCGTTTTCCCTTGTAAGTGCCATAGAATTTTCTGGATTGGTCATGACACATTATGGGGCAGCATCGACTTCAGGGAAGGCCACGTTTACAATTTTCCCTCTTACCTCCGATGTTATGTATTCCACACGTAGAACCGAGAATGGGGTAAGTGTTGGGTTTTCCCCCATCACTTCTTTGCTGGGTGACGATGTCATCTGCTAAGATAGTCTTCTTTTCTAAGACTCGCTGATGCTTCTCAGGATCCTGGAATGGCTCAGCCGCTCCTCACTCTTTTGATTTCAGAGTACGACCTGGTCTCTGCCTACGAGGTTGACCACAGGGGAGATTACGTGTCCCACGAAATCACGCATCACCAGCGACGGAGAAGAGCCGTGGCCCAGTTAGGAGTTGACTCTCTTCACCTTCGGCTGAAAGGCTCCAGCCACGATTTCCACATGGACTTGAAAACTTCCAGCAGCCTCGTGGCTCCTGGACTTATTGTGCAGACCTTGGGAAAGAGAGGCACGAAGTCCGTGCAGACCTTACCACCGGAGGACTTCTGCTTCTACCAAGGCTCTGTGCGATCCCACCGAAATTCCTCGGTGGCCCTGTCGACCTGCCACGGTTTGGTGAGTACCTCTCATGGCGCCAGTCAGGAGGCGCGGACGGTGGCGTGTGAGAAGGGGAAGCATGACCAGAGATTTCCCTCCACATAGTGTAGCTATTCGTCTGGTATAGCCGTGCAGATTAAGCAGGAGGAACTAGCCAAGCGATACTTTGCAAAATATGTTGCACCACCCGCTTCGGCCCATTTAGAAATGGTGTGCACACCCACTCTTTTGCCCTTGTTGCTTTCAGATAAGTGTGGAAGAACTTCTGGGCAGATCTGAATATGCTAACTTCTTAGAAGCTGTTTTTAGTCTAAATTACCTGCCTCATCATAGAAACTGGAGAAATGTCTTCCTGTAAATAGAACGGCAGCATTCAACAGATTGGCCATATGGGTTATTTGATCAGATGTTTAAAAGACTTTGAATGCTTTGCATCTGTCATTCTGATGACGACGATGAAGTGCTTACAAGTTCAGACATCCATTTGTGGCAGGGCATCACTGGTCTCACCAGACTGATGGCTCTATTGGTGCATTTCCCACGTTTGAGCATCTGATGTGGACCCTGCACGTTGCTCGGGTGCTTCAGGTCTGTGCTTTACGGGGACCCTAGAGGGAGAAGTGTTTAATTTACCTGCAGCCCTCAGGCCTACCCAAGCTAAAAATTTCAGTGGCTTTTCTTTCCCTTTTCTTAAAGTATCTTCGTATTGTCAGGGGGAAAAAGCTTAGGATATACTTAGATTCTTGGCCACAGATGAGTCTTTCAGACACAGGTGAACGAAACGTGCCTTAGGTGGCCGAGTGAAAATGTATGATTGGAACCCTTCAAGGTCTGGAGGATGTTGAAGGCTTAGCAGACGGGTTTTTGGACATTAATGCTTTCATTCTGTCTTAAATTTCCTTCCCTCTTGGAGGACAGGAAAATCACACCTGGCACCTCATAAGGATGCTACACATGTGTGAGAGTGTCGGTGCTGAAAGGGCATTCAGAACCAAGTGCATACAGCACATGCAAATGCTAAATCCCACAAAAATGTTTTTTTGAGTATTAACATTCTGCTTTTTAAGGGGAATTTGATATAAATTGATCTCATTTCTGCTTTCACTTGTAAGAGGCTTTTGGTTTGAGTTGCCAGGGGTTGGGTGGTGGTTATTTGGCACTCTTGTTGAGCATGAAAACAATGTGGCTGAATTTTTCCACACTCTCCTAGGAAAACTAGGTCTTCCTTAATTAATGGACCAGAACTCCCCACGTAATGCACAAAGTGAAGATATCTCTTCCTTGGCTTTTTCCCCACAAAGACTTAAACCAGAAATGGAAGCCATCTGTGTGGCAGCGAGGTGTGCCGTGCGCTTCAGGCTTGGGTAACCTGGCATTTGCTCGTGAACACTGGGCGAGGTGCTTCCCTCAACCCAGCAGGATGCGAGCTTGCCAGTGTCCCTGGGTCCTGGAAGCCAGGGCTCTGCCATGGCAGTTGAGCCACGCCCTGCCGCCTGTCCTGTGATCGAGCTATTGAGCAGCTGCTTGACATTCCTGGCTCTCTTTGAACTTGTGAGTTCACAGTGAAAGTTGTAACTGTAAAATTACATGAAAGACAAAGAAATGACAAAGAACATGGACAAAAAATGCTCTGGATAATAAACACTGGCATCTGCTATTGTGGTACTTGGAATAGAAACGTGTGTGTCTTCACCGTTAATCTTCCAAATGCATAAATTGCAGCTTCACTGGTATTTTGTCTGTATATGGTCATTGCATTTGTGACCTCAGCTAGAATTTAGAGTGTGAGGTTTAGGGGCATTTGCCATAAGATAGGACGTATCAAAGGCATTCTAAAGGAGAAAAAAGAAGAATAAAAAAAACCCTCTTTCTTTAACCAGATAATAAAATATTGAATGAGATCCTCCATTAGCTCTCAACTCTGTTATTTCTTTCCTGATTAATGGTTACTCATTCCTCATCTTCCTAATCTGTTAATGTTTTAAGAAAAATAGTCTCTTGTATTACATTATGGGTCCTTTTGTTTTCTTGTCATTGTTGTCATTCTTGGCTCTTTCAGATTCTAATTAAAGTCCAAGGCAGGTCTCAGTTAAGCTTTCTACATGGCTTGTACCTGGCCTTGAATGGCCCTGCTCCCCAATAGCAATCAGGGGGTTCCCAGGAGTCTCTCCTCCTCCCCTCTTCTCACCTGGGAACAGGACACACCTGTGCAGAGCCCAGTGGCAAGCACTTTGAAAACAAGATTCCTTTGGGTGGGAAAAGCTCTATATTCTATTCTCTCTATGTGATCTACAGGATGAGAGTACTACTTTTAAGTTAAAAAATATATTACTTAATAAAGAGTATAATACCTTGTATCATTTAATTAGAAAAAAATGGTTTGCAGCTGTGAGATGATGCAATTTCCAAATCGATACATTATTTTCTCCCCTGGCTCTCAGATTTTGAGTGTGGTCCTCTAATGATTGATTTGAGGAACACTGTGAAAGTGAATAGTTGATGGCAGTGTCCTGTTTATAGTAAATAAGTATTCATAAAGAAGAAAGGCAAAACTAAACAGGCACTTTAGACCTCATTGTCATTGTTCATGAGGACAATGTGAATAATGAGTGACCTTCAGGATTGCTTGTGGCTGGAGGCCACCACCTGGGCCCAGGGAGCTCTCTGTCTGGTGAGAGAGGCAGGCAGTGGGCAGTTTTACCACAGGGTAATGAAACAAGGACAAATGTGGGCAACAGGAGAACCCAGAGGATGGTGCCTCAGCCTTCCTTGGCGGGAGATGGAGAAGGTCGGGATAGATGTGGAAGACCATCCAAAAACCAAGTCCAAGCCCAAGTCCATCGTAGTTATGGAAAGTGACGTCCATAAATGGGGGAGTAGCACACAGTCCTGGGGAAGACTGCTCGCACCCACCAAGTTCAGGGAAGCTCTTCAACACCACCTGCAACTGTGAAAGCTTAATATTTCTATAATTAAACACAAGTATAATATATTAAATAAGATGTTTAAGCCCTAAAAATATTTCTAAGGTTATCTTGGTATTGCCATCAAGTATCTTGACTTAAAATATTTCTTATTTAGTTAAATAGGGTAATTTTTGGAAAAATAGTATCTGTTATACTTGTCTCTACCAAATTGACATCACAGATCTGTTGTGGTCACCAGCCACAAGCACACACATGTGTGTCACCGAGTATGTGCTTTCTAATAGTTGGTTAAATACTGGATAGGCTAACTTGGCTAGTTACAGTGTGGGAGATGGCAATGACAATGACAATAGAAGAAAGAACCATAATAAGTTATTGACCTTTTGGTACCCAATACTTTGCTAATAGCTTTACATTTGTTATCTCACCTAGCCTGATGATGAGTCTAAGGGCTAGGTACTGTTTTAGGAAAAACAGCTTCATTAAGCTATGTTTTGCCCCTGAATTAATTAATTAACTATATTGATTTTTTTTATTTTTTATTTTTTTATTTCGGCATATTATAGGGGTACAGATTTTAAGGTTTCAATAAATGCCCTTTCTCCCCCTCCCCCC